>VXAZ01002895.1:278177-364829 GCA_013399875.1 Gymnorhina tibicen | reverse complement strand
GCCCCGCCCCGCCCCGCAGCACCACCGGGGCAGGGACCGAGCCCCGGGCAGGGCAGGCAGCCCCTGCTGCCCCGCCGGCCGGGAGAGGGGCTGCCGAGACCCCCGTGCGGGCCCTCAGTGATTCCCCGCCGTGCGGGGCCGCGGGCGGCTCCCCGGGGCCGGAACCCGCGGGGGCAGCGGCTGAGGGGCGCAGAGCCGAAACCGGGGGCCGTGAGGGGACGGCGACCCTTCCCCACGGCCGACCCCTCCGCCGAGAGAGCGTGCTTGCTGTGGTCGCCAAAAGAGTCACCCTCTATTTTATGGCTTGCAAACTTCAGGAACCACAACTCCTTTAATTAATGTTTTTTAATGAGAAGCAAACCATGCTGCAGTGCTGTGCAGGAGTTCGCGGAATCCCAGGATGGGTCAGGCTGGAAGGCACCACAGTGGGGCATCTGGTGCCAGCTCCTTGCTCCAGCAGGGCCATCCCAGCACAGGGCACAGGATTGTGTCCAGATGGTTCTGGAATATCCACAGTGAGGAGACTCCACACCCTCTCTGGGCAATCTGTTCAGGGCTCAGTCACTGCACAGGACAGAAGTTCTGCCTCCTGCCCAGGTGGAACTTCCTGGGATCAGTCCCTGCCCGTTCCTCTGGTGCCATTGCTGGGTCCCCCGGAGCAGAGCCTGGGCCCTGCTCGGAGCCCTCCCTGCAGACAGGGACACTCAGGGCTGAGGGCCCCTCTCAGCTGGGGCTCCTCTCACCCCCAACAGCACACATTTCCATAAGAAAATTACCACCAATTTAACAGTAAAAAAACCCACCCTCAACATAGAGAGCATTCTGGAAGCCCTTTCTGCCCAGGACATCGCAGCCTCCCCACGCTCACCAGAGTGGGGCTGCCAGAGCTCCCCCAACACGCCCACCTGGAAGAGGGCACAGTGGCCAGAGAGGCTGCAGCCCACACCTTGGTGGCCAGAGGAGCTCAGGAGGGCTGCACAAACGCGCTCTGCTTCAGTTCACCGCCCAAAACCAAGGACCAGCCCACCAAACCACATGTCCAGCAGTGGATGGAAGTCTTCAGTTCCAAGGCAAGGCTATCCCCACCAGGGAACTCTTATTCTTAAAAATACCGTGCAGTCTTTAAACAAAAATGTAATTTTCACTAATGGTTCTAAGAATCAAACTATTTCTACTTTTTATGGTTTTTCAGGTGTAATTTACCTCCCTGAGACAGCTCTCCTAATTACAAGCAAACTCAGTAGTAGTACTTGTTAACCACTGTATTTTTAAAAAAATACTGTTTGGAATAAAAAGAAAAAAAAAGAAACAATAAGATCTAAGAGCCTGATCAAATACTAACTCTGAAATTATAAGAATATTAATCTAGTGTCTGCAGGAGTGTGCAGACTGCTGGTAGTGAGTAATAAGATGAGGGTTTCACACTTAGATTTAACCTCTCAGATCTATGACTTCCAACCTTATTGCCCTTCTGAGCATAAATTGTTAAGATCAGAAATGATGAGTGTCCAAATTAAAAAAAAAAAAAGGTCTTACCATCTAGATGTATGTTATGCCATTCTAGAGGTCCCTCTTTTGCTCTTTTATGGTGAATATATTGGATCTGCCAGTTTATTTTGTAGTGGCTGGGATACAAAGACTCCAGCAAAGACCCCTCCTATGGAAACAGTCTGAGAGTGGGAGTTGTTCAGCCTGTGGAAGAGAAGGCTCTGGGGAGACCTTATAGCACCTTCCAGTACTTAAAGGGGGTTTACAAGAAAGCTGGAGAGTGTCTTTTTACAAGGGTATGGAGTGATAGGAAAATGGAGAATGGCTTTAAACTGAAAAAGGGTGGCTTTAGGTTGGATATTAGGAATAATTTCCTCCCTATGAGGGTGCTGAGGCCCTGGCACAGGTTGCCCAGAGAAGCTGTGGCTTCCTCATCCCTGGAAGTGTTCAAGGCCAAGCTGGATGGAGCAACCTGGGATAGTGCAAGGTGTCCCTGTCCATGGCAGGGGGTGGCACTGGATGGGCTTTAAGGTCCCTTCCAACCCAATCCATCCTGTGATTCTATGTACACACATATGCAGGCCCTAGGTCTGACACTTCCCCAGATTTCTACAGCTCGGTCTCTTGGCATCACCACAGTTTTTAAATCATTCCTGTAAAAGCCATCCGAAGAGAACAGGTGCCAGAGCCCTCATTCAGGAACCAGCCCTTGCACAGGAAAACCAAAGATGAGGCCCTTCAAACTGCCCCAAACACACACAGCAAACCCCAAAGCTGGACTAAGTTATAACACACCAGAATTAGAAACTGAAAGTCCGAGCAGCACAAGGCACCAGAGGGCAGAGAAGCTCTGGCTCCCTGCCCACGTGCTGACTGTGTGAAAAGCATTGACCCAGGGGCCCTCCAGGAGCCACCACACAGAGGGATCAGGTGTTTTATTTCATGGAAATGTGGTTCTGGACAGCTTGAGCTGAGCAGCAAAGACTTTACAATGCACTGACAATATCCTTTACCCTCCTGACACTGTTTATCTCAGCTATTTTATACCAGGCTCTAATGGCCTAATTAAGATACTTTAGCCAGGGCAGTTTCACATTTCCCAGCAGTAAATGAAATCCTGGCATGCCTTAAATCAGTGGGAGTTTTCCTGAGAATAAACTTCAGAACTTGGCCAAGCAGCAGGATTGTCCGACCTTGGTGTGCCTGGGAGCAAAGCCCCATTTGGGATCATTCTGTCAGGAAGGGACAGCTCTGTTGCCTAAACACAGGTTATTGGGGCCATTTGAAGTGTCCTTTGGTACCTGAGACATCCCCGTGTGTTGTCAGCAGGGAGGCAGGACTGCTGTGTCCTTGACAGCTCTGCCTGCATGGGGGCCACCGAAAGGGGCCCACAGGTTTTGCCACTACAAGAAGGTTAATTCAGGTCACTTTAGAAAGTAATTAGCATATGCTTGCCATGGCATAGCTTGAAACTGATAGGAGTCCTACACTCGCAGTCATCTGTGCCTCTTGTCCCCTCAAGGAAATCAAGGCACACTCCTCTTCTAGGCTTGTTCATCTTGGCTCAGGCTGGATCGTGCCAGCAGCTGAATGCTGTTACCACCTCGTAGCTCTCCAGTGATACACATGAAATGAACTGGAAATCTCAATCCAGTTCCAAGGAGAGAAAGCTACTAACTAGAAATGAGTCCTATGAAATCAGCAGTTTTGCAGAAAAAATCGCATCCTGAAGGCAGTCAAGTATTTAAGCTTCATTTTAAACCTGTGCCATTGAAACACCCCAATAATCTCATTGAAGTTACCAGATGGTTTGTAAACTCAAAGTAAGCCAGCACTTACCCACTTCTGTAGACCAGGTCTTAAACTGGTAGGAAGATCAGCCTAGAAAAGCAGATCTGCGGAACCCTTCCTCTTCTTCTCCTTGCAGACAGGAAACATAAGTAGTGACAATCCTCCAGTGTTTTTAACAAGCATTAACTCTCTTCTATTAAAAATAATGATTATGCCTCTCTGAGTGCTAGTTTTATGAAGATGGTATCTGGAAAAATTTAATTAAAATGAAAGAGATTTTGTCATAACAAGTCTACATAGAGAAAGATAAAACATGGTCAGAGACTATAATGGAATATTGCTTCATTTATCTGGAGCAGAAATACACCGAATGGGTTATTTGGATAAATATGGATATTTTTACTACGGTTTTAACCTTGTAATTAGCTGCAGGGTGAAGGTGAGGCTGCTTAGTCAATAAGTGGGATATGTTTTCCATCAGTTATCTCTGGTAATCTTTTGTTCCAAAGCTAGGAATACAGGCTTTGCTGTGAAACAGGACCCAGATGCAGGAATCATCAACTGGCGCTGACAGACTGCCCTGGCGCATGTATTCCTCTGTACATTGTAAAAGGGAGGAAGTCTTGCTTTCCCAACTCTCATTTCTGGTTTATTACTTATTTTCAGAGAAGAAAATATTGAAGCTATTTCAGTGGTACTGGTATTCAGCAATTGCAGTGGTACTCTGGCATTAAGTCTCTCTATAGAAGTATTTGACTATATTTTAATACAGGAAAATTTTACCTTGATGTGCGTGTCCTAGATTTTAATGTTCATTCCAGTGCTGAGGCACAGAGGAGAAGCAGCTTATCCACAGAGATGTCAACAGAAACACCTCATTGCAGCACTGAGCATCCACCTTAGACATGAAAATACACAATATTAGAAAGTCCTCAGACTCCAAAAACTCACCAAGTTAAATAGGCCAACATCATCCTATTCCTGCTCCTTTTCCACCCCTCACATCTTAGGAAGATGTCTGAATTTCCTGCTCACCTCGTCTAAACAGGGAAGGCTCCTGACAGAAGCTGAGCTTTTTATGCATTTGAAAACTGTCTGATTGGAAAGGTTCGAATCGCACACCTACACGGCCTCCCTGCTGGATGAAGTTACACATACTGGGGCCACTCCAGTGAAGCAAACTGAACCAACCAGAGGCTTGTACAAGAGGCAGCATTGATGTTTGTTTTCTTGAGAGTAGAGGATAGTGCTTTCCAGCTGCAGGGGAAAAGGGGAAGAGAAGAATGCCTTTAACTGTTTTAATACAATAGATGTAGATGGGAGCAGGCCAAAACCCAGGCAGGCACCCCAGAGCTTTAGCATGAAGCTATATGAAAGTTTGGACTCAAAGATTTGGGTTTGTTTCTTATCTTTCTAATAGAAAAGAATGAAAAAAAAAAGAACAAACCATTCCAGACATTTTGATATTTAAAATCCAACTCTGATTTTAAAGCCCATCTGTAGCTGGAGTATTTTTAATAAACTTATCTCAAGCAATGCACAATTAACAGCTTATTTGAGGAAGGCCTGGTTTTTAAAGGCACCCAATGAAGTGTCCCACACCACCTGAAGATGCCCATTACCTTGCGGATATTCATATTTGAGCCAGCCAAGCTCTTCCCTGAGCACAATGGCATTTCAAAACACTGGGATGTATAAAATCAGCATGACTTGGCCCACAGGTTGGATCAGAGAGCTCCAGAACAGCTCATTTTGACAGTACCCACACACAGGAATTGATTTACTGCTGGTAGAGCTTTGTTTTACTTTGCCTACAGCAAACGTCAGAGCAGGAGCTGATTTCTTGAGAGATAGCCAGCTGTGGGGACTCATTTTGCCTTTTTCTCCTTGTGGGAGTTAACTCTTTGCTGCTGTTGTTTCAAACAATATGTTGGTATTGGAGCCATACGAGCTATCAAACATCTGGTTAAGAAAAAAATTACACCAACAGAATACCCCAGGGAAAAAGAGGCCTGACGGAGATAAATGTGATTTAGTAACGTAATAAAGCAGTGAATCATGCTAAATAAGCGTCATTATTTGGTTGAGAATAATGAGAAAACCAGAATATGTAGCATTCAGTGCTGGTTTACCTACTTCATTCAGCCTGGCTTACGTAGGAACAGGAAATTCCAGCTAAATTCCTAACACCTTGTCTTGTAAAGGACTTTCTCTTGGAGGGAAGCACATTTTTCTTAACATTACAAAGTGAACACCTCTCACAGGTGACCTCTTGGGGGTTTCACTAGGAAATGGGTGTGAGCTTTGCATCCTCACTGTCCAGGCACACTGGGTCACATCGTGGTGTGAATGAACAGACAGGGACTGTCCGACTTGCCCTCTGCTACATCTGAATTTACAAGAGCTAATATATGTATTAATTCAAGTATTTAAATAATCACCGCCTTGCCATAATAATCTCTTGAAAGAAACAAACATAGAAATAAAAGAAAACTGAAGCTATTTGTGAATTAATACTTGAAGTAAAAGGAGTTTAGATTAAAGAGGAAGCTTGGCCACCCTTGGAGCTGTGGCACGACACAGCAGCTATGTAAATAAACTCCTGAGAGCAGCTCCAAGCCATTCCAGGGAAGATATTTCCCCTTGCCATACATTCGAGCCTCTCTGAAATCAGTTTCCAACTGTTCCACCACCAAAGCTGTGCATTCAAAGAGCCAAATACGAAAATCCAACCAAAGCAGAAAGTACAATGTGCCTTTCTCTGGGAAAAAAAAAAAACAAAAACAAAAACCACCCTACAGAAAGGATGCTTTATTTAGAGGGTTCAGGAAGTTGAAGCGTTGCCTTCTATCAGCTCCCGACCGCAGAGCGAGCATCAGGAAGCGCACAAAAATGAACTCACTATTCCTGCAGGGAGCAAGTGCCAGCGGCTACACCGAGTTTGCTTCCAGCCTTGCAGCCCTCACTGCCAGCCCCCACAGACTTGTTAATCAGCCACTGTCTCCTGGGGCTCCTGTGCTGCTTGGCTGCCTCAAAACGAAGCCTTTCCCTACCAAACAGAGAGAGGGGCACATACCTTGTTTGAATTTCCTCTTTTGCTAGCTGTCCTGAGACTTCAGAAACCTGAAAACACAGAGGAAAAAGTGAATCATCTTCATAAAAGGAAAAAAAACCTGCCTCCTGTAGAGGAGAGTGATTGTAATTAAAAAGCAATTGTGTTTTGAGTGCTGTCATTAATACTGGCTGACCCAATGGCAGTGGGTACAGTGGGGATACAGCATCAGCAATATACAGCAGTTCTTTAAAATAAATACATATTAAACCGTGCAAGCGATATTCCACAGAAACTCAATGTTGCAATTTTTCTTTCAACTCCAAAATTGAGACAGTTTTGCAAAAAATTTCCACAGTAAAGTCTAAGAAAAAACAACAGTTCTAGCGAGAGGTCTAAAAAGATGCAGCTGTATTCCCAAACTGGATAAAGAGGCAATAGTTAGCAGCTAACTAAAAAAGTGAAAAGTATCTGTAATTGCTGTATGGCTGCGGTTTAATTGCAGCCATGGAGCTTGGAAAGCATACCTGAGGAACACCTCCCTACCTTTCCTAATTTTATCGTGCAGAGCCTCAGGAAAGATGCTTCAAACCCATGGAAGCTTTACACTTCAGGACTGCTTAAAAAGCCTTGTGCTTTGGATGTTTTTTCTGATCACCAATTTTTTTTTCCTTTCTGAAAAGCTTTTGCAAAATAAATACAGCTCTATTTTTTTCCAGAATTGTCTCCCTTCACCAGCATACTGGCCATGTGTAGAGTGAAAAAAAGAGGGCTGTGGACAGCTTTTTTCTTTTTTGGGGCACATTAAAAATTACCAGAGGGGGGAAAAAAAGTTGTGATTAGTTTTGGTCAAGCAGCTGTCCCAGGCCCATCCTTCCTGGGCCACACCAGCATTTCTAACCTTGGGATGAAGTGCATTTCTCTTTCTGGTCCAGGTTCAGGGAGCAAACATCAGCAAAAGCAGCTTTTTTTTAGGAGAACCAATCTTCCCTCATGAGAGCGCGGGCCACAGATCTTCACCTTTGGCCCATTCCAGCTTTCAGATGGGTAAAATAAACTGAAAACACCATTTTAAGGAGGGAAACACAAGTCAACAGGCTTTGGGTACTTGACACTGCATTTCCAGAGAAGTCATTTAGGGAGGTCTGGAGTCATTAAAGCCCATTTAAAGGCATCACTCCTCTCCCTCACCCCAAGTATTGATGTTTCTCAGAAATGTGTTTGGAAGAGGAAATTAGAGATCAGGAATTCTACTGGTCACTGTGTCTAGAGATTTTTTGGATGGGGAAGTCCAAGAAATCCTCTTTGATAGTCTCAGCCCCCCATGCCTGCACCACTGATCGGTGTTGGCTCTTTCCGAGGTCGTTCCTACTTTTACCTCTCCCAAATGCAGGTCACTTTCCAGGACACTATGGAATTATTTAATTAGCACAACCAAATGACTGGGTTGTGATTCCAAGTAGGCAGAAAATGTCTTTGAGGGCAAATACAGACCAAGATTTGAGGTTCACACTACCATTATTTCAAACTGGTTTAATGTTTAGGTGAAGGAAGCGCCCTATATGGGAGATGTTCTCAAAGGATTTCTGTCATCTCAGCCCAGCTGTGCCCAGGAAACGAGAGCTCGAGTAGGAATAAGAAAGGAGAAACAATTGTGGTGGTTTTTTTATAAATTAATATGGAATTTTGGACATCATCGAAACATTACAGCACCTTTGGATCCCCCCAGACTGGACTGTCTCTCTTCCTAGCAGTCCAGAATGCAGTGGGTTGAAACAAAAATCTTATCTAAAAGTTCAGTTGAATGTTGAACTGCTCAATTTACCTGGAACTTAGGGGAAAAAAAGCCTGCATACTAATCACATGGAAATGCCTTGTGCATTTGCCTCTGTCCCCTACCAATATTTAACACTGTGTTAAAGATGTAAGTCGTGAGTCAGAAAAAAACTCTGCATTATGTTCATGCCTTGTCCCTGGGAACTGGGGGGGGTTTGTTTGGGTTTATTTTGTGGGTATTTTTTAAATATGTTCCTCATTTGGGTGTCTGCCTTAGCCACTACAAAAGTTAGCAGAACAGCTGAATCCTGAAAAGCTGAGACATGCAATTTCATATCCTCCAGCATCCTAAGATTTAAATAGATCCGTGATGTGGATGCTTGATGAAGTAACTCCCTGTTTCAACGCTGTACAAACTCTAAATCAGTGGAATAACCTTCTGTTTTTCAGTAGCTTTTGCAAGATGTTTTGCATCTCTGCAGCAGTGGAACTTAGATATATGAATGTGTTTAGGAAATTAGATTTTAACTAATCTGTAGGCAACCACAAACGAGTGCATTTTAAAAAGCAGAACCATTACCCACCATTTCCCTTTTGTCAACCTGAGAAAGGAAAAGTTAGCAGCAGATGAATTATTTTACCAGTGAAACTGGATTTTGCTTAAAAAGCACAGAAGAAACGCATATTGTTACCATGTCACAGGCAAAGAAACTGCTGGAGATAGCTAATAAATCCCAAAATTTAAAATGCACATGGATACATTCAGCACTGCACTTGACATTATCTCCTCAGTGATCTGCAGAGATAATGAATTGCTGGTTGAAAACAGATGGGTAACATAAAAGTGAAGCCTGCCCTCCGACATGAGCACAACCAGCACCTCTGTTCCACAACCAGGCTGGGAACTGCCACCTCTTCAGTGGCAGGGACATGAAAACACCAACAGGAGATGTCCTGCCTGGTGCACACTCATTATTCAACAGCTGCAAGCACAAGAACAGGCTCACGAGATATAGGACTGGATCACATCAGGGCAGACTGGATGGGGCTTCACCCACAAGTTTATTAGAGAGTTTAGTTTATTAATGTGAAAATGAGGGTGTAAAGGCAAAAAGGAAAAAAAAATGCTGATTTCTATCAATTTTCCCCCCATAGTACAATTTGTTATCTGACATCTGGGAGAAAAACATACTTCCCGTGGCAACCAGAGGCTCTAGAAATCCCCTGATCTGCCTCCCTGGCAGCTGGCTGATGGAGCAAAAGAGGAACAGGCAAATGCTTCCACGAGGACACTGTGGAACCCCTCTCCAGGACAGGGAAGGGGGCAGATGATGTGGTTGGTCCTCGGTGCCATTTCTGCTGCAGTGAAAAGCACCAGCCAGCCATCCTTCCTACAGCATTCCCATGCTGGGATGAGCCCACTCCTGCTCCCAGAACATGCTGCCAAGCTCTCATTTAATCCTCGCTCAGCTCTGCCCCCCTGTCACCCTGTACCTCCTGTTTTCAGTCTTGCAACAACCACGAGGCCACTCCATCCTTCCCTGGCAGGGACAGGTCATGTCTGGCTGCTGATGCTTCCTGATGTCTTCATTCCTCCTTTCCAGCCCCTGGATCATGCACATGAGCTATGAACAGCGAGCACAGGGGATTTTGGAAGCCATGGAGAAAAGCAGCCCTCCCCCAGCAGCAGGAATCTTTCAGTGTATTTTGAGAGATAAAAGTTTCCTCTTGGCGATCTGATCTGAAAAACTGGTTTATCCCCCACTCCCACCGTATGTAATTAACGAAACCGCATTAATGAACATATCTTGACAACCCCCATGTGAGAAAGCAAAACATTAATTACCTGAGTAGGGTACAGCACAGGTGAGGTATGGAAGAACTGAGAGATCTGGGAAGATATTTATGAATTAAGCCACTGAGAAGCAGGCATGTAGGAAGATTTATTTATTTTGTGGCCCAGCTGAAGCACTTGCAGAGATCAGTGAGACACTGGCTCTTGTCTATCTGCCTTTGAAAAATCCGAGAGGCTCCTCTCTGAATCTCAGATGTTTTTGGAAAGAGACTTACATGATGAATCCAAAGGCACAGTGCTGGTGTCTCCAAGTCCCAAGTTAGTGCTCGAACTACCAGGAAATCCTGGCACTAGGAAATCCGCTGGATCCCATGCTTTAAATCCCAGGGATACAGCAGGGCATGGAGAGGATGTTTGTTTTAAACCCATCCCGTAGGAAAAGAGGATGCGGGCTTGACTGACTGGTGTAGTCCTCAACAGACAAATTTGGATTAACAGAGTTCTGCCACAGATCATCCCCATCCAGCTGCAGTATCTGTTCATCAAAACAGCTGCTCAGAAACTCCACAGGATTGGAGGCAGAGAGCCCAGAGGGAGCAGGCTATGACAGGTCAGGCACAGGATATTCCTCCATGGGGAATATTCCTTCAGCAAGTTCTGCACCTGGTGCAGAACCTCAGGAGGGACTGCTGTGGTTTCTTTTGTGTCACAATTTTTCATTTCTATTTTCACAGCTAGCACGGAAGCATGATTCCTTTATCGATGCTTAAGTTGAGAGGGTCTGTACTGCAAGGTGACAACCCCTACTGAAAGGCTGTCATACACATGGCAGAGAGTGATCTCCTTCATGTGGGAGGTGCAGGACTTTGGGAAGGGCAGTGTTTGCTGCATGTTGGCAGCTACCCATCCCTCATCTCCCTCTAAAAGGAAATCACACGTTACTCTGCAGAGAAAGAAGGCTTGTTGCTGTCCTTCAGATGCCAAACTAATAACTGGCACTTATTCTTCACAGTGAATATTTATTCTTCTACCTCAGAGCCCTTACCAGCCATTAGGATGTCAGCATGATGCACATCCTGCATGCACCAGGCAGCAGCTTCACCTTTACATGTGACCTTAGGTGAGGGCTGTGAAAGAATAAGGAAGAATCAGTGCACGTGTTGTTCAGCCCCTGAAATGCAGAAAAATGTTTACCATTTTCAATGGGCTTTTATTCAAGTTTCTCACCTGGATGTGGTGCCCACTGCTCTATCCCAGACCCCCATGTGTGGGTGCACACACACAGCCTCAGCTGCTGCTGAACTCCCCACCATCACACATCAGTTGACTGTTGCAACAAGGATGATTTGTGTTCCCTGAACAAAATCTATGAACTTGCTGCGAAAGTCTTACAGCCATCTCCAGAAAAGTACCAGTGTACGGCACAACGCACAACAATGTTAACAGCAAAGAGATATCCACTAAAAATGAAAAGTAGGATTCAGATGAAAGGGAACACCCAGCAAATAAAGGAGGCAGCTTATGTGTTTCTAGCAAAATTGAAGATAAATGGGCATAAACAGAGAACACGAGGAGCCGTGTACGGCTTGTTTGTGTGTGGAATTATCTGACTGTGTACTGCATAGATCTCAGAGTAAATGAGATACACCAGGGAGCTCTTGGACGCTCTTTACAAGTAGTAAATCAGCTACTTTTCATTATTTCCCACTGATGCTGTTACTGGAAGTGTATTCAGCTAATTTTTAAACAAAGTACTTTCTGTGCCCAAATGGCAAACAAATAACTGATTAAATGGAGAGATAGCATACCCAGAAGATTTGCATCTATCTAACAGCACCTCAAGTCATATAATTATGCTTTGTAACACCACTGCGAAGGGCTTGAACTAGCATTCCCCAAAGATGGGGATAGCAATTGCCCCAGCATGAGGTTCCTAATTTATTTTTTAGTATCACACACAATCCCCCCAAGGAGTGTTGCGATGCCTGAAGGTCCCCCAAGTCTCCAAAACAGGAGTAAATTTAACTTTAGCCCTTTGCACAGTGTTTTGTGTTTACTGATATGAAAGTGTTTTGTGGAGGGTTTTTTTTCTTTTCCCTCCCAAATCTGTGTGCATGAAACCAAGGGCAGAACCAGAGCGATGTCCCACAAGTCCTCATTGCTTCACCTTCACAGTGAGATGCAGCAAACCCACAAACAGACAGTTCCACTCCTGGCACCCACAGTTCCGTCCCAGCCCACCAGCTCCACAGCACAGGTCCTTGCTTCTGGATCTGCAGAACCATGAACATTCCACATCCCCGGAGGACCCACTTCTGTGCTTCCTCCCAGGAGCACTGGGGGTAAGACAACAGCTCCAAACCTGCAGGAAGATGATGGCAGGCAGGATAGGCAAGCTGTGACTGCTCTGCAACAAGCTTAAACATTACACTTATGTGACAGCTGTTTGGGAGAGGGAAGCATTACTAGTCATGGCTTGGATCAGAGACAGGAAAAAAGGGAAGCAAATATGACTTAGAGTGGGAAATAATTTGGCTTGTGGCACTTAGTTTGCAGCATTTATTGATGATGGTTCAAAAACATTTGTTTCTAAGAGCTGCACATCCTCTAAAATGTAACAAGATGGTAAATAAGCCCTGTGGTAATTAAGTCTCCCCTGCTGCACCAAACACCTTGAGCACTGCATTTGAGGAGTCACCTTCCAGACTCTGCCTCAAATTTGCTGCCTCATCCATCCTAAACCACCTGGCCTCAAGCATGGGGGAAGAGGGAGAGAAAGAAATCTTAAACTCCCAACTGGAGAATATTCCTAATGTAGACAAGGTCCAAATAATTGCATTCCTCATGCTCAGTTACATTTATTTGCTACCTGCTCAACAGATGAGAGTCCTACATACGCACACATACATAGGGAACCTCTTGCAAAACAGATCCAAGGACTGCCTAAAAATGAAGCTCCCTCCTCCTTCCCAGCTCCCATAAGCTGCTCTGTCTCTGACCAGCCCACAGTTACACTGGCTGAGGTGTCTAGAAACAGGAACCTCCTCCAAATCATGTTTGTCCTGGGGGGGATGAGACAGATGAAGTTTCTTTCAGCCTTTCCTCAAATCACTCCTGCTAAGGAGGTCTCCTGGGCTGCAGCCAGCTAAACCCTTGGAAGAGGGGGAATGTCCTTTCCAGACTCCCTAACAGCACAGTCCCAGTGCTCAGCAACAAAGTGGTGCAGGGTTTGTTAAGGGTTAGCACGTTTCTCCTGTCAGGAGGAAAATAAGGAGCAAACCAGACAGAGAGGCTCTATTCCACCACATAAACCTAAAGCTGGCCCAGAGCTCATGATAAAACCAACTTCCATTAAAAAACAAAACAAGCAAACAAACAAACTCCCCCCACAACAATAAAACCCACACCATTAAGTGCACTCTAACAGTCTGCCACACCAGGACTGGCATGTGGATGGTCTCCAGGGACTGATGCTTGTATCTCTCTGCTAATGCAACTCAGAGATGCAGAGTGAAGCCACAGAGAGGAACCACTCAGAGAACAAACCAGAGGCATGACAGGCAGCACATCCACACGGCTCCTTCCCCCAGGAAACTGCCAAAGCTTATAGAACATCCTGGGGAGAACAGAAACACCTTATCCAGCTCATGGATTCCCTGAACTGGCTGGAGGAATTATCACTGCATATGTACCTGGTTCTTGTCTCTCCTCAGGCACCCATCCCTGGCCACTGCTGGGGGAGAGGATTCTGCTCCAGGTGAATCACCAGGTGTCCCCATTCTTGTATTCCTGTCACTGCTGCAGAAAATGGCTAAACTTTAGCTGGTTTTAATAATTCTGGTCTTAATACCATTTAACTTGTTTAGAAAGTCTAAGTTTATAAGGCAAGCTACAACAAGTTTGGCATGCAGCTTGCAAAGCAAGGATCACCACCACCACCAGCTTACCTAAGGAAAAGCAAACCGAATTAAAACACACATCATATACATAGACATAGATATAGATATAGATATATACACACATGGAGGGAGGGTCTCGTTGCTACTAATGGACACAATTCTCCTTGGGATTTGTCCTCAGTTACAGCTGAAGCCTGGGAGGAAGCAGTCAGGCTCTGCAGTATTTTTGAACATTTTCACACAGTGTGATTCAGACTAGTTTGTAACCTGCATGCCAAATTCCACTCTCCATAATATCATGTCATCCTCTTGGTTTTCAGCTGGGTTGTCTCTTTGCCTAAAATTAAAATTGAGAAAATAAAATAGTAGAGCCTTCTCTGGGGCTTATTAAAGGTGGTGTCCTATTCCAAGGGTTGGACCTGAGCAAACCCTGGAGCATCTCGTCATTTTCTGTAACACCACAAGTGAGAACTGAAGTGATGCCAAGGGTTGTGGCCTGCCAGCTCCTGAAGCAAAGCTGCAGCCTGGGGAGAACCACCTCATGAATTTAGGATGTGTGTACCAAATGGATCTCTGAAAGCACAGCAATCCCCACCACCACTCCCAGCAAACCTGTCAGACAAAATTCCCTTCGCGCTTGAGTCGGAATTTAGCCGGAGCAAAGAATGAATGAATCTCATTCCTTGGTTCTTGAGTAGAGAGAAACACGGGTGATACCTGGCAGGTCAGGTGTGCCTGCCCTGCCTGCTCCTGTGTCCCAGGCACCGGCTGTAGAGACTAGACGTTTCGCTCAGATCGGTCTCGGTAATTACCGAGCCTCTCCTGTTTACCCTGGTGGAAACACCGGTACGTGGAGCGTGCACCTCTGTTTTACCTGCACTGGCAAAACACACAGTGGAGATCAAGAGATTAAAGAGAAAGCTTTTTCAGCATTCTGGCTAGCTGCTCTGGAAACCCTAGGAATTTGGGAGCAAGGATGTGCATAGACAGGCCTGGAGCACTTCAAGCAGCTGTTGGCTTTGCCAGATCACCTCCTTCTTTCAGCTTCCTTCTTCCACCAAGCCGAGAGTGAGGACAAGAAATTCTCAGCCTCCTTTAAAAAAAGGGGTGATGAAATGAAAAACAGTGTGGTTATCCCACCACAGAGCAGCCCCTCAACAAGCACAGCTCTTGAAAGCCAGTGCTGAAAATGTGGGGCTGAGGGAATTGGGGTTTCTGACTTGAGTCAGGAGGAGCCCTCCCCTCACTCACCAGCAGTTTCTCTTCAAAGCTGTGAGCTGACACATCATTTTCAGCATCATTTCATCCTGTGAGCAGTGCCTGGATCAGCCTTGCTGCACACAGTCGTTTGCAGACCTGCTCTACCTCCAGTTATCCTCAGGGGATCACAGAGCCCCTGGTTTTGGGGGAGCACAGGTTTACAGTCCCCAATACATGCCCAGCAGCAGTTGGGTCTAGTGGAAGTATTTAGGATTTACATAGAATCATAGAATAATTTAGGTTGGAAGGGACCGTAAATATCATCCAGTTCCAGCCCCTTGCAACGGGCAGGGACACCTTCCACTATCCCAGCTTGCTCAGAGCCCCATCCAGCCTGGCCTTGGACACTTCCAGGGATGGGGCAGCCACAGCTTCTCTGGGCAACCTGTGCCAGGGCCTCCTCACCCTCACAGGGAACAATTTCTTCCATGTCAGGACCGAAGGTGGAGATTTCCTCTTGATTTTTCATATGCCTGTTGTGTGCTGGTGAGGCAAAGCTGCTGTGCTCACCCTGCCTGTTGTGGGGCCAACACTAATGCCTATCAAGGAGACACAGGTAGATTTATACAGACTCTTTCATTCAAAACCAAAAATGCAGTCAACCAAACAAGCAAGACTCCAGCCCTTCTTCACTTGCCTGTACACAGGTGGGGGAAGGAAAGGGGAGCACAGGAACTTTTGTAAAAGCACAGAGGGAATTCTTACAAGAGGATTTCTGAAGCTCATAAACCAGCTTACTCTTACAAGGTGTTTTGCTCCCCAGTATTACTGAAATCTCTGTATACTTAAAAAGAAAACACTTTTTCTAGCTGAAGCCCAAGCTGTCTTTGGATAGAAATCACAGAATTACAGATGAGGACATGGCCTCTCCTGTACCACTGCAATTTTTGACTCTTCCAGACTCTGTCCATTTTTCCTACACTTACTGTATTTTCCATGCTCTCATCACTTGCCTGTTTTCCATCTTCTGTGACCACTGCAGTTTTCCTTCTCCATTCTCTGCTCCTGGGCTTGCTCCTGCACAGGCAAAACCAGCAGCCAGGCGCAGTGGCGGATCAAAAGGTCCGAGCTGTCAGTATTCAAACCAGCTCCAGAGCAGATAAAACCAGTTTGCCTGTGCTCTGCTCACTGCTCAGGCAGGGAAAGGCCATTTTCCCACGTGGCACTTCACTGCAAGAGCCCCTGACAACGTAAACAACCCAGCAGGAAAACCCGACCCCTCTTACAACACCAGCTTCACTCTCTTTTGCCCTTCTCTAGTAAACCCCAGTTTGGAGACTCCAGTGCAATAAAAAAGAAAAGAAGTCCTCAAGCATAAATCCAGCACAAAGCCTACAGCAGCACCTTAAGCTCTCAAAACAAAGGCTTTTTTGCTTACAGGTGTCAAATTCCCAAGGACAAATATCCATCTCACTTTAAATTTAATTTCCTGAGCTGTAATTTATCTACTGAAAACAGAGCTGGTTAATCCCCATGTGTATCAACTCTTCAAAAAATACTGTTTTCCTCCTTCTTTTCTAAGAGAACAACCCATACCAAGGATTTCAGGTTCTGTTTTTTCACCCATGGTGAAAAACAAACCCTCAGATCTGAAGACCACAAGGCTCTAAGGAAAGGTATTTGGTTTCCAACATTGCATCTAAGGCAACTCTTAGAAGCTTTCTGAGGGAGCACACCCAACACCAGTATTTTCTTTTCTTTGACACAGATAATCCCATGCAACCACAAATAAATATTTATTTTTCCCTCTTTTCAAGACAGATGCCTCACACAGGAATGCATTACAGAAACTGGGGGGATTTTAGCATATTCTCCCAAGCTGACACCACCTTGGTGACCCCAGGACTCGAGCCCTTTGCTGTTCCTGGCAAAACGAGCAGTTTACAATAACTCTTCCTTGCTTGAGGCCAAACTGGGCTGGGTTTTAGGGTTTGACCATCTCGGAAGAAAAATAAATTTTCATGTTGCTCTGGTCATCGAGTAAATTACTAAGGAGGTGTAGATTAAAAAAATAATCATACTTTCAACAGAAATAAAGCTGGCCCATGACACACTCATCAAATATTTGTAACCACCCACCTCCACTGCCTCTCCGCAGCCACTTAGGGCTTGCTGTAAAAACGTTCTGAGGGAGAGGACCAAAAAAACCCGTTATCGGCAGGAATTCTGTTAATTGTCACCAAAAGGCTTTCACTAGATCATTTCCTGTGCCCTGGATCCAGCTGGAAGCGCTCTCCGTTGGGAAGGCCGGCACACAATCGCCCGGCCCTGCCGCTCGCCGCCAGACAAATGGAGGAAACTGCAGCCTATCATAAATCTGTCAGTCATGGACCAAATGGGCATCGTGAGGGCTGGGCTTCTCTTCCCCCCAATTATCACTTGGCAGACACACAGACACAGAGCTGGGAGATAAATGGCTTTTTTCAGTGGCCCAGTCCCACAAACTCAGCTTAGAACCAAAGAATGGCCTGGCTTGGAAGGGATGTTAAAGATCACCTCGTTCCACCCCTCCTGCCATGGGCAAGGACACCTTCCACTATCTCAGGTTGCTCAGAGCCCCATCCAGCCTGGCCTTGGACATTTCCAGGGATGGGGCAGCCACAGCTTCTCTGGGCAACCTGTGCCAGGGCCTCAGCACCCTCACAGGGAACAATTTCTTCCATACATCTGGCCCAAATTTCCCCTCTTTCCATTTGTACCCATTACTCCTTGTCCTGTCATTCCAGCTCCTGATGCAGAGTCCCTCTCCACTTTCCTTGTGGGCCCCTGGAAGGTGTTGTGAGGTCTCTACACAACTTCTCTTCTCCAGGCTGAACAACTCCAACTTCTCTCAGACCCAAAGCCAGAGCAGTGAAAGAGGCTGATCCATCGAGGAGTGGGATCAGAGGGAGCTCAGGAGACCTGCCCACAGTCCTGCTCTGCCACTGGTCTGCAGGGTGAGCTTAAAACATTTCTCCTTACAACAAAAAACCAATCAACCACAAAAAAAAAAAAAAAAAAACCAAACCCAAAAACCCCCCAAAACCCCAAAAAACAAACCAACAAAAAATGCAAATCCTAGCAAAACCAAGACCAACCCTTGTTTTTAGGTGCTTTCAGTGGATGAGCTAAAGATAATGATGTCAAGCAGTATTAAGTTAATTTATTTAATGCAAGCTGATCATCGTTGTTTTGACATGTCCAGGCATATTCGAGAAATAGGAAAGTCAGTAGAAACCAAATAAACAAAGAAAACATCTGTGAGTTTCAGAAGAACCATCCTGAGATTCCTTTCTCCAAGCAGCCGGTCCTGAAAAAAGTTAACACTTGCCCAGCGGGCTTGTGGCAATTACAGATCCACAGAGGTAAAGCCACAACGACAACCGGTCCTGAAGCCAACAGGGCAAACCTGGGGTCAGAAGGGAAACGGAGACACCAAGAGGCAAATGGCAGGAGCTACAGAGGAATTTGGGGGAAGCAAGGAGGCCTGGAGTCCCTCTGGGATGTGGGCAAGGGGAGTCGGGGTCAGGGGTGGGCAGCGAGGTGTGAGGAAAGCCCTTGGATGTGGGAAGAGTCCTTTAAGTAAATGCTGCGGATGCCAGAGGTTGCTAGGCAGGGACTGGGTGGCTGCCCAACAACAGGCATACAAACAAATGAATCAATGATAAATAAATAAATAAAACCACTGAAACGCTTTGCTGGTTCCTGCCAAGGGCACCTCAGGCAAAGGCAGATGCTGGCAGCCAAGGCAGGATGGAACCCAGCTCTGCTGGCTCCCGGTCCAGCACCCAGCCAGGAGGTCGAGGTGCCACTCTCACCCTCCTTTCAAATGGAAACAACAGACAGAGCTGTTACCCTGGCAATTTTCAGAGCAGGGACTGTTGCAAGAACAAACATTATGTATGCAAATAAAAGCATCCAGGCACAACAGCCTGGGAAAAAAATAAAAAAGCAAATAGCCAGACTAATATTTGCAGAAATAAGTGCCTGAAGTAAGGCTTCTGGATCCAGAGCTAGGACTTTAAATAGATAATTTAGTTTCCAGAAGCTCTGAAGGACTGCAAGAAAAGAGCTTGAACTTTTCCTAAAAACTTAGGTAGTTTATCAAATGCCTTATTACAGCACCAAAACCTGCTGTTGAGACCTGGCTGTGAAAACACGGCCCCACAAAACCCTCTGCTGTCTTTTATAAGAGCAGCTATGAAGCTCGGCTCAAGGCTTTTTGCATTATTTCATGCATAATTTCATTTCAGGCACATGGCATCCATACAAACGAAATTGGTTTGGTTTTCTCCATCCCCCAAGTTCAACACAATTTATTGCTCCCTCACTTTCCCTCTGTTAAACTCACTCAAAACCTCAAGAGCTGCCTTTCCACCCCTCTTTTTTTTTCCCTTTTATACTGATAAGCCTCCATAAAAACCCTTGAGCACCTCAACATGAGTCATGCACATACGTACCAGGGCCTTGGAACAAGACTCAACCCACTCTAAAATCTGACAAATTGGTTGTCTTTAATTCTCATGTATTAAATATTTAGGGATTACTTTCAATCCCCTATCAGAGATCTAGCTTCATCATGGATAAGTCATATAACTCCTGAAAGACATGAAAGCAGAGTCACAGCTGCCTCTCTGCAGAGGCCTCAATCATTGCTTTCACACCCAGGACAACACTATCCCTGAGCTGTGGTTTTCTGGGCAACAATTAATTTCACCTACAAAAGGACAATTGGCATAAACTGAAAAAAAATTGAGGCAGAAACTGAATCCCACTCATAACTCTGGGCAACCCATTCGAAAGGAAGCTGTAAACATTGTCAAGTCAAGAGTGAATATAAACACTACTTTTACTGGAACTGTCATAGAAACTCCTTCATTTTAAAGTGATTCCATGCTTTCTTCCCCTCTTTTTGTTGCTGCTTTGCAATTGAGGCAGCCCAGCCTCAAGTGCTTTGCTGAGGAGATGGATTTTTATTCTGCTCAAGTGCTTTTAGCAATAGCAGGCACAGCTCGCCCAGACAGCTCCAAGGGATGCAGAAAACAAGTGGCCTTTTTAAAAAACAGGCTTCCAGGGACTGACTTCCACCTCGGTGCCGTGAGGAAACAAAACTTGTGCAATTGCAGCCTGTCCCCTCCAAGAACCCAGTCCTTTCCCCAGCCAGAAATGCCTGATCCCGTTACTAGCCAGTTTAGAGCATTTGGAGGGGGAGGGATCTTATGGATGCCTTGAAAATTATGTTATTTCAAGATTTTTTTGAGAATTAGAGGTTGGCTAAAGGACAGAAATTCAAAACCATGTCCCCACTGAGGGAGGGAAAAGCCAAAAGCAGCCCTGCTCGGCCTCCTGGCTGCCCTTCCCCATGGAAAATATGGCAGAGGATGAAGCTGAGATCATTAAGTCAGAAGAAAGGGAACTGCAGAAAAACCTGAAGGAAACCAGACTCCATCAGCTGCACCACTCTGACAGCAATTTGTTTAGTCAATTGCCAAAGTAAAACAAACATCGAAAGGAACACATCTGGGAGGAGAAACTGGTGAGAGGGTTCTGGCTGTAAATTTCCTTCCTTTCCCCCATCAGTCAACAGCCTCTCGGCTTCTGCCACAGAGAAAGGCACGGGGGCTCAGCTGTCATTTGCCTTTTGGAGAGAGCTTTAGGACTGGCTTTACAAACCAAGCAGAGATGAAGGAGGGCGAGCAGCCCAATTGCCTGGCTTTCAGCACCTCTGGAAGTGCTTAAGGGGGAAGGAGGTGCTCTGCGCACCCCGGACCCAGCCAGCCTCTCACCCGCTGGGCAGCGCTGCCATCTCCTCTGCAGCTTCCTCATCACTTCCAGGCACGACTGAGTTCACTCTCCTTGTGAGAAGAGCCACAGCTGATCACGTGGAAATGTGATTTTTTTTTTCTTCCTTCTTTCCAGCAGAGAAGAGAGAAACCATCTCATACAAAGACAGAGCAATGGCAGCAGCATCTGCGTTAGCGGAGGGACGGCGCTGGGCTTAGCGGAGAGCTGTGAGCCAGATTTGGGGCTGGTGCCAGGGGAAGGGAGCTCTGTCCCAAACTGTCACATCAGCTAAGAGTGAGGCAAAACTGAGCCCACTGAGTGAAACACAGACCATTGTAGGGTTATTACAGCAACTGGTTTGAGAGCCTGCTGTGGGAAGGCAGCAACGCCGGCTGAATGCAAAAGGTTGGCCTGGGAGCAGCAGCAGGCGCTATAAATAAGGTCTTGTCAGCCTGGCCCTTATAAACCTTGTGCTCCTTGCTTGGTACATATCCCACTCCCTTCTGAAAAATCACACGAGGCTGGCACTTGGCACACCAGCCTCCATCCTGCCCTGGGGTTTTTGCAAACCTCAGCTCTGCTCAGACTTCTCCATTTGACCAAAAAAAGGGCAGAAGGAAAAAAAAAATCAAAACAACGAAGACTTTGCCAGAAGACTTCAGCCAATAGCTCCTTTTGCCATGCAGGACAGCTTAGAGTGGTATCAGCTGATAGGATTTCTAAAATCCCTTTTGAAGTGACAGCCCATGTTGGTATTAACAGCTGGAGAGAGATGCAGCTTTAATGAGGTTTTAAAGGTTTGCAGGTCTCTCAATGAATTTAACAGGTGTAAAGGCAAAAGTCCTGCTTTACGAGCAGCTCTAACACCTTCTCCCATCTCCCTTCCCACACAGAGCACAGTGTTACAAACAAAACCATCCTACAACAGAGTGTCTTTATTCAGGCCAACCTAGTGATCTTCCCCTTAAAGGAATTATTAAATAACTAATAGCTTTGAAAAGGCCAAAATATAATATTACTTCAAAGTTTATGAAAAGATGATCTTTCATTAAAAAAAAAAAAAAAAAGACATTTTGAATTTAACCCATTTTCGTCATTTTCAAAGAAGCTGAAATGGAAGACGAGAAGATGGTGCTTTAGAAAGTGAAATCATTGAAGTAAATTCTTTCTTCTCACTTTTTAGCTCTCCCTAGGAAAAAAAACCCCAACCAACAGCTAAGATGAAATAGTGAGGGCTTGTCTGAGCAGGAAAGCTTTATCTGCTAGATATGTAGCTGTAACTCTGTAAGTGCCTGAGTCCTTTTAGTACAACCTTTTCCAGCTCAGTTTAACCAGTTTGCAATGTCATAAACTGAGCTTTAAAGAGGAAAACAAAACCATAATTTGAGGGGAAAATGCTTGTAGCAAAACTACAATGTTCGCATGGGTAGTTAAAACAAAGTTTAACCTTGGTATAAAATCATCCCTTGGCTTTCATGTTTAAACTTTCCCACGTAGACAATTTCTCGGAGGAAACATAAGGGTTTGGGAGGGAAGTGGGGTGGGAAGTGAAAATACTTTCCCAGTGCTAAGCAGAATGAGAAGTAGAAGCAAGTAAAGACAAGGTTTAAGAAGCAGCTTTCCCTCAGATGTTTTTTCTTTGTCCTTTCCACTCTTTCTCCCATTTGTTTTAAAATAAGAGAAAAAGAAATAAAACCTGAGGCAGCCACTTAAAGATAAAACACCAGCATGATTAAAATTAATAAAATTGGGGGTGGGGAGGGGGTGCACCGTTGTTTTGAAGAAAAGGCATGAAAAGAAACCCAACCCTTTTTCTGCCACTTATCCCAGATACCAAAACCTTGACTTTCTAATTAATTCGCATTTGGCAACACGGGAGTGACATGGTTGTGACACACAGGTTGTAACATACAGGCTCCTTTCTTCCACCATATTAATTCCTGCCTCTCCCAACACCCAGTTTCCAGGAATCTGCCTTCCAGAAACAGGCAAGGCATTAATTGCAACAGTCCGAGCAAAAACATCTCCCACATTTTGCATGAGACTCGATGCACCAACAGCCAATTTGCAGGCATATCTCCACAGGTTTCTAGGCAACTCCAACACAGGAGGCTTTTCCTGGAATTTAATGGAAGTCAAAGGTGGAAAACTCACACTGGACAATTCAGCAGAAAATGGGCTACTACCAGGCTTCCTGTTATGTCCACACAAACAGTTCTGAAACTGCCTGGCAAGTTACCAAGGCATGGATACCAGCACTGCCAGCACTGCCAGCTTCAGACACTGCAAAAATGATGAATCAGACCACCAAAACACTGTTCTGAAGTCACCTTCTGCTTGCTGAGTTTTCTGGGGCTACTCGGAAAAGATCTAGGTTTCCTTTGCAGCAGAGAAGGGGGCTGGAATATCAAAGAGACTTGAAAGGAAGTTAAAATTGCCAAGCAATTCCTTGATTCCAGGTGCTGGGGATTTAATAGATACAAGCAACAACCTCATCAAAAAGACATTACCTTTGTATTCTAGGCTGTAAAGCTGAACCATTCTAGGCTGTTTGGGATGTTGCAGGAGACCCTAAACCCTGCCAAGCAGGCTTGCTAAACATGGACAGGGAATTATTGGACATTTGTTCCCCATTTCCTCTAAGAAGGAGTGACAAGGGAGTGCCTTAGGCAAGGGCAGCACAGGGAAAGAAGACAGTCACAATTTCCTTTTTACGAGATCACCCAAAAAGAAAACAGAAGGTAGTGTATCCTTCAGTTGTGCCCTTTGGTGTTTCAGATAAGGATTGAGGGGCGTTTCTTTCCCCAGTTTCAGAATCGCATTTGTATAAATGTAGCACACACTTGTAGGAAAAAGTGTCTAAAGGTAGAAGTGAAGCAAAATAAATAAGTTATTTTTGTCTTTACAAGTACTTGCAGGTGCCCCAAAAAGATTCTGTTTGATTCAGGTGAGCTTTGGATTACAGTTGCCCACCTTTATCTCTGCACCCTGGTCATGAAACCACATGAGAATGAAGTTATTCCATAAAACTTTTGATATTTCTTGGTTCTGTGTGGGAAGTAAATACCTCAAGCCAGTAGTCCTTGTTTCTGGATTAGCTACATTTGTTCCCAAGTTTTCCTGCATTTAGACAGAGAGTGATGTTTGAGATAGTTTCAGAGACTCAAAGAATGGCCTGGGTTGGAAGGGACCTTAAAGTTCACCCAGTCCCACCCCCTGCCATGGGCAGGGACACCTTCCACTCTCCCAGCTTGCTCAGAGCCCCATCCAGCCTGGCCTTGGACACTGCCAGGGGTGGGGCAGCCACAGCTTCTCTGGGCAACCTGTGCCACGGCCTCAGCACCCTCACAGGGAACAATTTCTTCCTCATATTCAATCTAAACGCACGCTCTCACAGCTTGAAGCCATTCCCCCTGGTCCTGTTACTACGTGCTCTTGTATGAAGTGTCTCTCCCACTCTCTCATTTTTGTTTTTATCCAAAGGCATTCACCCAACACACTGCCACATGCCTCTGCTGCAATTTAGCAAGGACAAGTTCATTATGAGCTCCGTAATTATACAACAGTGAGGATTACAGGGAGGCTCCAGAGAAATTCTAAAAATCTAATTATTTTACGCCCTTGTACATTCACACGTGACGTTTCAGTAAGTTTATACCCAAAACATCACGACAGCAAGCCATGTGAAAATATTCAGCCTCACCTGACACTACAGAGTAAATACAAGATGTCTGCTGCTGTCAAAGACAGGGGGACAAATGCTACTAAGGAGGGACAGGACCCAAATAGGTGAAACACTCAGTGGCATTCCCTCACCTGAAGCACAGGTGTGTCCATAGGCTTTGGATCCCTGCACTGGGCAGATGTTGCCCTTCCAGGGGTGGTTTGGACTCCTGTCAGCTCGCAGCAACCAAGGGATCTCAGAGTATTCCCATCATTTCAGAGCACGCTGATGATTCATGCATGGTTACATGGCAATATTTACTCAGCTCTCAGGAGGCAAATTCATTAGGAGGGATTAGTCAGCTGTCAAGCACCCATTCCCTTGCATAAGAATGATATTCCGTAAATAAAAGTCCTCATCTCCAACTTGAACTTCTGCCCCACCACCTATTCCCTCTTTTCATAGCGGGTGAGTGATGACTTGTCATTGTTTTCAGGGATCGCAGGAGAAAGGAACACAGGAGACGTTGACAGTGACAAATGGAGAGGTGAGTGTAGCAACTTGTTTCTCAGCACAGCTGAGCATAATCAAAGAAACACAAACTTTTGATTTATTCAGAGCCAATCATAGTTGCAAGGGAAACAGATTTTGCTGGATAAAGGTTTATCTCTGGCCAAAAGCGGACAATGACATCAAGCACTGCACACCTATTAGTAGGGCAAGTGAGTTTCTGTTTTTCCCAGAGTGTAGGAACACACTGCAGGCTCTAGCAAACCATTGTCTTCTGGTAGATATCACACAATTTTTGTCTTTATGTAAGATTTGCATCACCATTTCTTGCTCTGTCCAAAGCCCACTCCACTCCTGGCTAAAATGGAAGGGATCTGCGCAACAGAGCACGACAGAAAGCTTGGCAACTACTGCAAACACATCCACAAACAGAAGGAAGAAAATACTTGTTAAAAACCAGCAGAGCAAAACCTGATTCCCTGATAAACAGCCACTGGGTTCATAGGGCCGAAGCAAAGCAGGCTGTGGTTTTCAAGTCATCCCTGCTGTCAGAGCTGTACCGAGAAAGGAGCACTCCCTGCCCTGCTGCTGCAGTCATCTGGCTCCAAAACGTCATCCATGCTTTCTCAGTTGTATCATTTGGGCTAGTAAATGTTATTTTCTTCTTGTATGCTTCTAAATAAAGCTGTCCTAAGCAGGGCGGACCAACCATGCTGTGTGCACTGCTCATCTAAAAGCTGGAAGCCACTCACAGGTTTATGAGAGCCCTTATTACTGCTCTCTTATCCTCTCTTGAAGAAGCAGCATCAAACATAGCAAATCAAATTCCAGCCCTTGATGCTATAGAGCAAGGGACAGTGAGTCTCAGCCTGCCTTTGTCCCCATGATCAGTGCCATTTGCCATACTCACCTTTCCCTGTGCTACCACTACACCACAGAGTCCTGGTGGGTCAGGTTACTGTGCTGCTCACCTGGCTCTGCCCTGAGCCATATGTTGGAGGCCCCCCGATAAGGCCCTCGTGTAGCATTTCACCTCTGAGTGGGCTTTTATCGCAACAGAAACAGAGATGGGAGCAACAGCAAGACTGAAGGCAGCTGCGTTGAAAAGCATCACGAACCAGCGTCGTGATAGGCGTTGTTTCCCCGCAGAAATCCTTCAGCTGAACAGAGCAGCGATGGTGAGTACCGAGGCTTCTTAAAGCCCAGAGCCCTCCCCAAATGTCACTGTGGCCCAAAGAGACCAGCAGGGCTGTAACCAATGCAGTTAGAAGCCTCAGACATTTGGCAGTGCTCTGCTTCCTTGGGAGATGGAGCTGGCTGAACTGAGGAGCACGTGCCCATGGGTTTGGGTTTTCTCCTTCTCCTACAGCTCCAGTAGCAGCACCTGGCTGCCAGCGGCGCTGGATGAGGATGGAGGATGCCTGCAGGGACCCAGGGCACACCCAGCACAGCTCTCCTGCCTCAGGGTCCCCTCTGCTCCCAAGGCTGAGAGTCTTCCCCCTGCTCCCTCTTCTCTTTGTGCTGCTCTCTGTCTTTGTGAGCTCCTCTGCTGAGGTTGCCAAGGGATTGAATAACAGATGGGAAGAAACAAAGAGCCTGCAAGGAATAATCCCAGATGCAACTGTCCTCATGGGAAAAATATTCTATTATCCAGTGCCAGCATTTGCCTTTCAGGGAATGATAACTCAGTACAAGGTAACGCTATTCAATACATTTCCTGGTACAATCCTGCAGCAAAGACATTCGCTTTATGTTTAAAATGAACTCGCTAAAAATCGCCTTCTAGAAAGTGCCTCAGATGTATTAGAAACAGGTAGAACTGATGGCAAAAATCTCACCACCATTCACTGCCACGGCAGCACTTCCCTACTGAGCAAATACACAACCCACACACACGTGTTTTGTCTACCTGCAGTCTAAAGAATGCAGGGTCTTGGAAAAGGACAATAACTATGCTAAAAAACACCCAAAACAAGCATTACCTGTAAAACCAAGGCACTGTGGTTTTTAAGATTTTCAAATGGATCAGTTGTGGCTGTTTCTGAACTTTTGTCCAGCTAGAGCTTACAGTATGTAAAACTGGAGTAGTAGCACCATTTCCTATCACTAATTCTGTCTCTCTGCCATCCTCTTAACGGAGCAGGTCGGTTTAGCCAGTGGTGCAGATTTGCCAAAATGGTTGGAATTCAACCCTGAAACAAACATGCTGCAAGGGCTGCCGATGGCAGGGGAGGGAGGAGTGTACCTGCTCAACATTGCTGCCTCTGGAGGGGTGCCTGCGCAGGAAACACCGAGAGCTGCTGGAAATTTCACCATCCACGTGCAGGACAGCAGTTTATCCTTGGAAATGCAGAATTTGAACCGCATGCCAGACAGCTACCAGTGAGTACTGCTGGCCTCCATGGCTTCTGCTCTAATCAGTGAGAGGAGGGAAAAATAATTAAAAAGAAAAAAAAAGAGATGGGTGCTCCCTAATTGACACCGGATGGGTTTTTTCCCACTGTGGAAATGCGACATCAGGGAACCAAAACCAAAACAAAACCCCACAAAATATCGAACAAGCACATGTTGAATATAAAAGCAGGAGACTTGTTATCCCAGAGCAACAGTGTACAGCAAACATGGGCATGAAGACTGCAAGCCCAGCAGCACAGGGACACTGAATTTCCAGGTGGCCACTGTACAGGTGACATCCAGCCTCCCTGCTCCAGTTCCTAACTCTTCTGTGAGCAGGGAGAGAGGCAGGCTCCCAGTGAGGCTCCAAATTGCCTCTAAAAGACACTGTTTGTTACCACTGGTGGTACTTTCTTAGTGTAAGTACCTACATTTAATGTCTAACGGATTGGGGACATCTCTGAAGTGAATTACTTCCATAATGAGGATAGCATTTGGGAAGTTCAGACCATGCTGCTGTGTTCTGCACAAGCAGTGGGATCAGACTTAGTTATCAGTGAAGTTAGTGGAATGGGAAACATTCATATATTCAAGGAGAAGGAAGTTTTGGATTAAGAGGTAAGATTTTGAACAACGATTGACTAAATTCAAACAGGGATCTTCGCAAAAACGGGGAGGGATAAAAAGAATTACTCTTATCCACTCTAATTCTGGACTTTCAATGTCAGGTGTGGGAAGGAAGCTCCCATCACTTCTGCTGAAATCATTCTCTCTGCTGGAGCAGGAACTCTGGATGTCCGGGAGCGCCTGTCCGTGGTGAGCAGGATGGCTGAGTACCTGCACCTGGACAGCTCCGTGCTGACCCTGCTGCAGCACACGGGCCCAGCAGCCAGGGGCTCGCGCATCCTGGCTGAGGACACCGGGCACATCGACCTCACCGCCAGGCACTACGTGGGGCTCTCCTGGCCCGTCACCTGTGGAGGCTTTGCCCTGCTCCATGAATTCACCCAAGTCCTGCAGCACAACATGAACTCACATCACCTCTCACGGCTGCTAGGGTATGAAATTACAGGCTGGAGAATACTCAGGAGAGGGGATTACGAAAGGAAGTCTCCAAGACTACACCGCAGGCAATTAATGATCACACCGACACCTGCATTAAAACCAACTAGAATTACCCAGAGACCAGCTGCAGGAGAGGCTTCAAGGCCCTTGTTCTTTATTGTGCCAAGCCAGTTACTCACACCACTTGTGCTATCACCTACTCAGAGCTTATCAACTTTCTGTGCAGAAAGTATAACTGTGGCAAGTTACAGGATGCAGAATAATATCCACCTTGCAAGTCAAGAAAGCTTGGTCACCTTAGAAATGGACTCAGCACAGGACATGCCAACTAACCCCTCAGTATCTGTTATGTTTGCAGATTCTGATTTCCCAGATCTTTCACCTTCACTGATGACTGAAACGAGGCTTCTCTTCTCTGAACTGGAAGTGCTGCCTGCTAGAGCTTCTGGTACATCCTTGCTGTCAGAGCAGCCAGGGCCTCACGTGCCTGAGACAGACTCATATTTCCTTTCCAGTAAATCAGAGATACCCACATACCATCTCCCACAGGACATCACTTCAGGCACAGAGCAGCTTTCCAGGCCATGGGTGATAAACACTCTTCAGGAATGGCCTCACAGCTCAGCAGTGGCATTTTCTCCCAAGACAGAATTGCACCCATTTTTTCCAGGAGCACTGTCAGTATCAGAAGTGCCAGATTACAGCAGTGAGGCAAAAAGCCAGTTTCCAGAACTTGAAAAGCTTTCTGGTACTTCCCTCTCTCCAGAAGCATTCCCTTCACTATTCCAAAAAGCTTCAGTAAGGGCCACAACTTTGTCTGGCTTCACATCTCCCATCGATGACACATTCCCAGCTGTCGTAGCAAGAAGCAGTCTGAGCCAAGTCTTCACTAATGGCTGTGAACCTCAATCTAAACCTTCTATGACTATCCCACAGCCCAGTGGCTTTTCACCTGCTGGAGGGAAAAGCACAGCTTCTTCTGTAGCCCAGAGAGAAGCACAGACCCTCTATTCCAAATTGATTTTCAGTCCTGAAGCCTCATCCAGCTTTCCTCACACATTAACCAGCACTGTCCCTGGTAAAGCTGAAGCACCTCCTGAACCGAGTCTGATCACTCTGTCCCGCCCTGACACCACTCCAGTTCTTACCATGCCAGAAGACTTTTCTGCCTTTCACATGTCCAGGTTATCCAGCCCAGAGCATACATTCCCTCCTCCTTGCAGCAGCAGCATGCTCAGAACAGAGCCACAGCCCACAAGGATTTTATCCAGCGGCACAAGGGAATTGCTTTCAGACAAAGATCTGGGAACGAGTGGGATTTTGACAAATGTCACTGAGCCTACCGTGGAGTCACACAACATCTCAGGCATCAAGCCAGATGCTGCAGAAGCTCTTCTGGTGACTTTATTTAATGCCACTTCTCACCTGCCCAGCAGCATACCGGGTATGTTTAAGATTTGACTTTCCTTTTGTCCTCTTTCCTGCCCTGAGGCCTGCCAGAACAGTTCGGTACAGTTTCTTGTGCAAAAGCACAACTTCCCTGCACTAGAGAGGTGCCAGCAGCAGTCTTCCCAATAATGGAATGCAATTTTTTTGCTCAGCTGGGAGCAGATAACAGCTCAGCTGAACGATCAGGCCCAGCTTTGGCCATCCTATCTAAGGAAAGATATGGACCCTTGAAAAAGATCCAAAGGAACACAAGGATGGTCAGAGGCCTGGAAAACATGTCCAACTGAAATAATTAGTCTAGAAGACTGAGAAAGTACATAGGTTTATATAATATTTTGCTTAAAAGATGAAAGAAGCATTCTCAGAATCCCCTGGGAACTAACACAGCACTAACGACCTTCAAGTGCAGTTAAGATGATTTTAGACATTAGATAAACTTTCTCACAGTATGAATAACAAAACATTAGAAAAGATGTTTGGGAAACATTGTGGAGGTTTTTTAAGAACTGAACAATAAATATTTATCAAAACTGACACAGAAGTAGTTGAGTATGTTGTGGAGTAAAGAATTAGGCCAGACACACTTTTTAGTCTGCCTTCTCCTTTATCTGCATGAATCTGTGACTCAGGCTTAAGTGTAGACAACAGAGATGGTTTGTAGTGCCAGTTGGGTGAATTTGTGGGATGATGCCTGAATCACCTTCCATTAAATCTGTAAAAATGTGCACATGGGAGATTTTAATCGGTTACAAAGTGCAGAATTCTGAGCCTTGTTAAAGCCTTTCAGAGCCATCTTATCTGTAAAACTTTATTAGACCTACATTAAGTCTGTACCCGAAGTCTAAGACTGTAGTCTGAGGTATTTAGGTTTCCAATCAGGTGTCCCAGCAAGCTTCATTTGGAGAGAGACTATTTTACAAGAGCACGTGGGGTGTGACAGGATGAGGGGGAATGGCTTTAAACTGACAGAGAGGAGGGTTAGATTGGATATTGGCAAGAAATTGTTCCCTGTGAGGGTGCTGAGGCCCTGTCAGAGGCTGCCCAGAGAAGCTGTGGCTGCCCCATCCCTGGCAGTGTCCAAGGCCAGGGTGGATGGGGCTCTGAGCAACCTGGGATAGTGGAAGGTGTCCCTGCCCATGGCAGGAGGTTGGCACTGGATGGGCTTTAAGGTCCCTTTCAACCCAGGCCATTCTTTGATTTTATGATCTGCCAAAGCCCACAGATGGACAATACAGCCCTAACACAATACTGTTATTAGCACTCTTGCAAGCACAGGCCATGGAGAAATATTTTTAAAATAACTTTCTTCTCCAGAGATAGAAGCCACTTGTATTTCCTCATTTTTTAAAGGGGAGGTTGAACTCCAGCCGGCTTCCCATGGTCCTTCCTGTGCTGGCAGAAACTGGCAAAGGTCTTCAATCACATGCCATAAAAGCTTTTAAACTGTATTCCCAACCCCGTGACACATTATTGACATAAGATTCCTCTTACATAGATCTAAATGATCTTTCACCTTGAACTGTAATGATCTCACTTTCACAGAGGTGGGTGAGACACTGCTGCCATCACACCTGGATCCAAGCACCTGGCTGTTTCCCTCATCTGAAAGACTACAATATGTGGAAAGTGCAAGGATTCTTCCTCCATTTTCTGCTTCACGAGAGCTGCAGGCTGTAACCCAAGGTAAAAACAAGTTTATTTTTCTGTTCCTGCTTCTGAACACAGCTGCCATCAACCTTTTCATCCACCCTGCAAGGTGTCTCTGATTTCCTGTACTAGAACCCATGCAGTCCTCAGACTATCATGACCTAAATATTCATGTCCTGAATTAATCCCTCCCTAACATTTACATTAGGTAATAAATAAGGAGAGGATAATATGGCATGATTTTACTAGTCCTTACCATAAAGTGTAGAAAGCACAAATACACAAGATCCAGAAATGGCAAGAAGAAAGGACCATTTTTGTCACAAGCTGCAGGAACTCTGTGTTGTGATTCTTCACTTGCTGTGCCTGGCAGCAAATTCCACCTTGACAGTCACAGAGAGTGTATTTCCTTTCAAATTTGTCCCCACACTTTATCATCCTCCAGCTTACCTGGTGTCCACTCCCAAATTCTCTGGAACTCTTCAAACCAGGCAGACATGCAGCACTCCCAGCAATCCTGTCCCCAGGCACCAACACTCACATAAAAACCCCAAACAAAAAAATCCATGATTAATGTTGGAAATAGAAGATGAAACAGTACCATGTTGTGGTATTTCTGTGTAAAAGTTACTAGAATTAGATGTTATTGTTTGGGAAGGGGCTATATGAGACCTGACTGATATTTTGGACTAGACAAAACATTGTTGAGGATATTTACAGCTCTTTAAATAAACAGATATCTAAATATGCTTAACAAATCAGGTTAAGATGTGAACAAGGACAAGACTTTACTGTTTAAAGTTTTAGTTTCAGCACACTCCACAATCCTGAGGCTGACAAGTTTTCTTTGCCATCACTCAGCAAGAGAGAGCAATTTTTCCTCTTAATTCTTTCCCTCCTTTTTCTCCCTCCTCTCTAAAGGGCAAGCAAACACTTCCCCAAAGCTTGTTCATTCCATTAAATTCCTAACAGCAACCATCGGATGCCTGTTCTTTTACCCTATACCTGCCAACACATTTTATGATAAGGAAGATGGCAACTCCACCCAGTTATCCCTACAAATCCTCCCAGCTGACGGCTCTCCGTCAGGATCCGAGAGCTGGCTGCAGTTTGACACCTCCCAGCAGGTCATGCACGGCTATCCCCTGGAGATCGACTTCCAGTATTCCCCTCAGGAGTTTGTGCTGTCTGCCACAGATTCCGGAGGTCTGACAGCCTGGGAATCCTTCACCATCGAGCTCCTGAAGCCGCCCGAGGTACCGTGCCACCTTTTCACCGTGCGGACCAAGAACAGCTACTCCTCTTTCCTGAGGGAGAGGAAAAGGGTGGGTTTGTTCCTGGAGAAGCTCTCCCTCTTCCTGAACTCCAGCAGCCCCAAAGACATCGCACTGACAGCTCTCCAGCCCGGCTCCACAGTCATCTCCTGGTACAACAGCTCGCTGTGTGCAAGTGCCAACAGATCTTCCAGCTGGTGCAGGAAAGACGAAATCCAGCAGGCACTGGAGAAACTGAGAGCGCCAGCTGGGTCTGTGAGCCCACGCTTCGTCCAGGCAATGCTGCCAGAGTACAAAATCGATGTGACTTTCAGCATTTCCTACAGTGAGGACTGCCCTGCCAGCACAAAGCTGCTCCCTGGGCCTTGCAGCAGCACTGGGCCGACACACCAAGCCAAGAATGACTCCGCGACGAGGAGCCCACGTGCCTTACTGAGCAGTGTGTGTGCCACTGCTGGTGTGCTGCTGGCACTAGTGGTCTGCTGGCTTTGCAGGGGTCCCAGGAGGACTCCTGGACCACAGCCTGTGATGTTTCAGACAAACTCCCAGTTGAGCCATGCTGATGTGGAACTGGATGCCCTGAGACCTCGCAAAGCCCCTGTACACGAGTGCAGGGCTTCACCTTCACCTCCGTTATGGATCCCACCTTCAGGACCACTTCCCTGTCACGAGCAGTGTCCCAGGCCAATCCCTCACATCACACCACTTTTCCAGCCACCAAGATACCAACTCCCTCCCCACTATCCAGAGGCCCTGACCACCCACCACGACCAGGGCAACATCCAGAGGCTTCAGTTTTACAAACTTTGAAATGGTATTAAGAGCAAATCTACAAAAAGACAAATTGCATTACAAGGTGCTATCCTTGATACTAAAAAAACCCAACATAAATAGGCAGTTAGTGATTTTTACCATGTTTCAATTTAGAATAGAACATATTCGGCCTACACCTGACAAAGAGGCAGTGGCAAAAGCCGAACCAAAGTGAAGCAGGAAAAGGGATCTCCTGATGAAGGGGTAGAATTACAACCCTGTAGAAGTCAGAACAAGAAAATACACATCAAGCTGATGCTGGTCGGAATGAGGGGTCACAGTCAGTGCTGAGCAAATCTCACTCCATTATGTGTCCCTGATTCATAAATACAAATTTTACATGGAAGAGGCAGAACTGTTACAGAAGGGCCACCACAAAACATGATTGTTCCATTGAAATTCAGAGGTTCTACAACCCTGGAGTCTCTAGGCCATCTTGGAATTGTAAGAGTTTTCAAAAAATGCATGAAATTGCCTCTGTCCTTTCAATCTTTCAAAACTTTTTTTAGTGTTTCTATAAATACATCATAGGTAGCATTTCTAAAGGCCATGGTAGCTACTGAACTCTTCCTGTTAGGTAATTTGGTGCAACGTACCTTTAAAGATACATTTTAAAGTTCCAGGCTTGCCTTCTTTACAGCAAAACTGTCTTGGCTGCTTCCACCTGGGACAGTTCAAGGACCACAGAGAATTCCTTAAATTCTGCAAAAGAATTTCTAAGGACTTTTCAAACATTTTGAAATCCTTCCAGTTTAACAGATTATCATACACAAAATGCAATTCATAATTTAATTATGAACTGCATTTTGCAATTACATAATAACGGATTAAACTACTTAATCCATAACTTGCAATTTTAATCCGTAAACTCTTCTTAGAACTGACAAAACCTTCCCTAAACCTGAAAGCACAGTGTGAAATAGCAGCAAAGCAGCACCAGTGCCACCATGCAGGGCAGGAGAGGACTATGGAATGCCCTTCCCAGAACTGCAAGGCCTCTTGTGTCCCTGTAAGACTCTTCAAGTACGTAAAATACAGACCCACAGTCAGCAGGCCCTGCTCATTTCATCAGCAAACAGTCTGACCTGGCAGACGCTCCAAATGTGGGGAACGGAGTCAGTAAACAAGCTAAACAAACACGTATTTTAATAGCAGGTGCTATTCAATTTCTCTTCTGCTAATGAAGTATTTAATTCCTGTGCATATTTTCAAGGAGTGCAGATGAATATTAATGGCACATGAGGAGATGTAACCCACAATTCCCAAGGCACAGGATGAGCTTTTCAGCTCTAACTCTCCAGCCTAGCAAACTGCAGAGCTGACATTTACATGCTCCCCAGCTTCCAGACTTAAAAACTTCTCTAGTAAACAAGAGGAACATCCAGAGTGATGTGCAGTAAAATCTCATTAAAACAACCCAGAAAGTTATGAAAAGCAGTAGTTTTGTGGCAGTGTTCTCCATCAGAACATTCCAGATAGGATACCAAGAGATGTGGTGATGCACGACATTCTGTTTTCAATGAAGTAATAAAAATAAAAGCAATGAAAGTCTTCAGACTAGGATCTCCAAGAGTTACACACGGCTTCTGTAAAAGCTACAAATATTTTACAATATGACAGAAAATATTACCATGCAAGTACTATTTAATCACTCTGTAAAAATGGTTCTAAAATCATTTCACAGAAAACACACCTGCATCAGAGTGGCTGAATAACCACCTTGAAATTATTCATGGTACTTCAGCACAGCGGAAAAAAGGATTCAGTCACGAATGTTAAGTGAAGAATATTTGTGTTCAGATCTATACATCACGAACTATAGTATTTAAAGTTGAAGGTAGGTATGAATATATTGATTTAGTTTTAGAAAATCTCAAAGATGTGTCTCAAGTCAACTAAGATATCCAATCTGTGAGCCCTTCAGTTGCTTACAGAAGCCAGATGAAGATCAGAGGAAGGCTGACACACTTGGAGATTCAGTAATTCATCTTTCCTTAGCCCATGTGGAAGACAACCCAAAATCTTACAAGGGATCAGATCACAGACCCTGGCTGAGCTTTCCCAGTTGAGAATTCTACTCCCCAGTAAAGGAGGTTCTACTCAAAGAAACTGAGGACAGATTACCTACTTTTTCATTTCACAGCCATTCATACTCAGTCTCTCCAACATATAACCACAGGTATCCTATAGAACACACTTCATCAAAAAAATAATTATTAGCAAAAAATTTTATTGTACTTTTGCTTATAAAGCCTTAACTCCAACACAACAACCTGAAAGGCTTTGCTTTCTAAAGACCACTCCCATTCCATTTTTTATAAGTCCTTAAACCAACAAATTTTAATCTGTAAAACACCCTCACCCTCCCACCCCTCAGATGAAAACCAAGACTGGCACTCTCTCAGCTCAGTGTCTGGGTACTCACTCAGTGTGCGGTCTTTTCCATAATTCTGAACTCCTGAGGAATCCTCATATAAATAAAAAGTATTCATGAACCAAAATTAACAATGTTATCAGCTTATTATAAATTACTTGAAATTTTTTTTTTCTTTTTAGACAGTCATCACTGATTTTGAAACAGTATCCAATACTTCTGGGCAAGGACTTTAAGCTGACTAACATGTTTGATTACTTGATTTGCTCCACGGCAGCAGAGGTTTTCTTCATCCTAAAGCACGACTGGAAAACACTTCAGGACAGCTCCTATTTGCACACAGCTCGTTTAACGTGATATGCAGATTTCAAACTTCATAGCAAAAATAGGACTAGAAAAATGTAAAAACCAACCAAATCAGAGCTATACAATTGTATTGAAACAGTACCAAGAGCAATTCCAGCATTAAATATTTTTGCAATTTGGCCAAGTTTTGTCCCGAGAAACAGAATTAATCCTCACTGCCGGCCTGCTTTTCCATTTTCTGTTGTTTCCATTCTGAAAGGCAAGACAACAATTGGTAAGGCCTGTTACTGGAAGAATGATCAACAGTTAAAAAAAAAAAATCAGATTTAGACACTTTCATAAATATTTTTTACTTCACTAACTGTCCTGTCTCTCCCTACCCCCACATATGCAATCTTATCTCCTCTTAATACTTCTTTAAGCAGCAAGCAGTACATAAAGCAAAGGTTTCTGCAGAGATACATTTCAGCTGTGAAAAACCGTCCATTATCAACCTCACCAAAAGACAAAATATTCATGTGACTGGAGAATATGCATGTAACTAGAGAATCCATTTTGAAAACATGAGCTTTGACAATTTGTTTCAAGGACTTCATTTTCATCCCTCTTACACTGAGCATTTTCCACCATCATCTGATTTCCTTCAGAGAAGGCTGGTTTGGCTTTCCAGTACTTTTTGTAGAACATGGATTACTGTCAACTTCATTACAGCACAGCCTAATATTCAACCACTTTGTCATCAACAATATTTCTGTATCAGCCATTCCTTTGGAAGCTAAAGCAAGCAAAACTCAGCTACTGTTTAACCCCCTGAAGTTCAGTAAGAGCTTTGCTGCAAGGGCAGTCCCTGAGGCACAGGAAAGGCCAGCTCTCAGCAGTCAGCCTCGCTCAGCACAGAGGCAAAGAGAAGCAAACACTGCTGTGGCTCTCCATCAATGCTGAGAAGCAAAGGAATGTATTTAGGTATTTTAATCATCAAAAGAGTAATATCTAATGCTGCAAATTCCACACTGACTACTGCTAAGATATAGGGTATCTATATAGGCAATTCCTGATACAAACCCATTTTCTTCTTTCAGATGTTGATACAGTTCAGCTTTGTTGTTGACAGAGTTCAGCCGACCAATAAATTCCTGGTGTTTCCTAGAGTTGGCAGTATTAATTCTGTTGCTCCATAAAGACAGCAAGGACATTGGCCCTAAAATTGTAAGTAAAAAGAGTCTAAGTGATGAAGTTTCTGAACTAACATTACATCATTATAACATCTTAAAGGAATTATGGTAATATAACATGTTAAAACCACCAAAATTAAACAACCTTACAAGAGGGGCTAAATAAATACAGAATATGTAAAGTGATAATGGCTGAGGAGTTGCTGCACGTGAGATGGACTCTGCTTTAAATGCAGAATCTCAGCATCAGCTCAGCCACTGTGATAGAAAATAATTCACACCAAGGAAGAGAAGTCAGTGAGAACTGCCCATTCTGACAACTGCACTGCTTAGGCAAGTTGATATTAGCAGGAGACAGTGATTTCTGATACCTGCCCTCAAACAGCATTTCTCACATACAGTAGCTCAAACAGCACCAGCAGGAACTTGGCCAACCCACTGTCAACCCCGGCGTCCATCAGCAGACCCACACAGTGTCTTGGCATCTCCCTTTTTCCACAGACCTGGTGAGGTTAACGTTTTTCAAGAATTTCTCAACATTTAGCATTTAATTAAACATGATCTTCATTGACTTAGCTTTAACTCCAAAATGATTCACCTCATTACTTTAGAAAACACAGACTGATGCAACAACATCTACCTTTAAAAGAAATAATCTGTTGCAATTATTCTGGTTTACCTTTTGCCTTTTCAACTGTGGGCATTTCATCCATTGTAATGAGAGGCTTTTTGTTGGGGGGCTCAGGAGAATCAGGGGAGTCTTTGATAACTTCGGCTTCTGCCAGTTCTTCCTTCTCCCGATCCAAAAGACCTTTTAACCTTTTTGAGAGGGGAGAAAAAATATGCTTGAGCAGGACATAATTCTGGATACCATTCTGTACTCCTCAAAATTATCCAGGACTCATACCATAAGAAAATTTCTTCTGACCCCTTGGAATGGGTGGCAAACAATAGGGAATTCTAGCCAAATAATCCCCTGGATAAAGCCTTACATAAAGGGGAGGTTCTTAACACATAGTTTCACCTCAGTTGTTGAGACAATTGATATCTGAATTTTGAAGGAAAGAGTAAATAAAAATAAATACATACAGAAATACCATGCAATTTCCTATTATCTTTTCTAGGTGAATTCAGATCCATTCTACACCAAATCCCTTTCATCTCAGTCCCCATTTCTGTTCCACGTGTGAAAGCAAAGTCGTAGCAATGACCATACACAGGAAGGCATGGAGGTTCATCAGCATGGTGACAGCAGTGTAGATGAAAAGGCCCTCCTATCCTACAGGATCCCAGCATGCACAAAACACATGCAAATTAAGCTTATTATCCTGCGTTTTTGGGATCTCTTTAGAAAGTAGTTTGAAAGAAGGAAAGCAGAACAGACTGACAAGTGCTTACCACTTAGACAAGCTACAATAACAACATGAATTACAGACAGGAGGGAAATGGACATTAATCCTGATGGTCAGCTGAAGAGAAGAGCCAAATCAAGCTGGGTTGTTTAATCAACCAGAACACTAAACTGTCTACAGCTTAAAAGAAAACAACTGCTTGTCCCACGTTTTCAGCCATGCTTTAGATTCCCATAAAGCAGTTTAATATCTAATAGGTGGTGTGGTTATGATAGAATCCAACAGCAGGAACTCCTCAAGCCAAAACACCCGGATAAGTGGTCAAGCACTAAGAAAAAAAGTTATGCTACGGTTTGATTTCACTTTAGAAAATGTACCTCTCTGATTCCTGCCATGGCTTATCTGATTCATAGTCCTTGCCCAGCTTCTCTGACTTGTCCTCTTTGTCTTCTCTCTTTCTGCCTCGTTTCTTGCGCTCCTCCTCCTCCGGGGGTTTGCTCCTGCACGCCATGAGACACTCCAGGACTCGCTGGTGTTTGTCAGAGTTGTTTATGTGTGCTCGGACAAGGGTCTCCAGCTCATTCCACATAATGCGGTACTGCTCATCTCTACAACAGCCAGGAAAAACACATTATGTGAAGGATTACCAAAGTCATTAAGCCACTGACTGAACCTTAAGAAACAAAAAAAGAACCCTCAAACCAAAAATAACTCTGAAGAGATTATCTGTCCTCCTGTACTGGAGGTCTCTCCACCTGGGATTACTCCATCCTCGAAACCACATTAACATTTTCCAGTCAACACCCAGAGTAAAGTTTAAATTGAAATGGATTATGTCCATTGAAATCATATTGTTCCACAAGATCTCACTGCCAAAAGGCACTTGTGAAATCTCTCAGGTGCTTGCTAACAATGCAATGTCAGAGGGCCACTCATGTACTGACACTGCAAATTAATTATTACATTATTTGGGTTAAAAAAATAAGAAAGAATTGCACCACACTACTGTCAATGACTCCCAGTCACGCAGGTAAATCAGGAACTGAATTTCTTTTCAACCAGTTCTTGGAAATACAAGGAACACAACCAGTGACTCAGGGATCAGGATATTCTATGCTTATTTTAAAGAGGCATCCCGTATTTTAAATAACTGTTTCAAAAGGATCTGACTATTCTAATATATCCCAACTTTAATGTACTGTTCATTATTAATATACTCAAGTTTTCCTTTTTATTAATTTGAAATTATTCCACTTTATCTGTCCAATTTGTATCAGTCTCTTACCTTTCCTGATGACTATCTTTGATTTCGTATTTTCTAACATATTTAAATTCTTAGGCAATAAAATTAGAGGTTTTTTTCCCTAACATACAGCAGTATCGGTACTGTTATAGCCCCTAAATTATACAGGTGAAGTATTCACAACATTTGGGTTGTGCACATACAGCATTTAGTTTACTATGTATTATTTTTAGCTATATTTCAAAAATTTGGTATGAAAACATTGTCAACAGAGTATTTCTGAAAATAGTCAAGCATCAACAAAGAGAGAGATGCATGTAACCTTTTTGGCCCCTTTCCTCTGGTACCAACTGTTGAAATTGGCAAGGGATCATTCTTCCTCTCCATGTCTACCAAATTGTATATTGTTTTTTGACAATTCAGCACATCCTCATCAGTCATTGCTTCCTTTACAATCACACTGGCTAATGGCACTACCTGTGAGACAAAACAGAAATTAACAACAAGAAAATGTGTGTATGTCACAGGAGAGCAACAAGAAGAATAAAATCAAAGCCAATGGAACAACACACAACAAAACCCCACCCTCTCACCCTCAGTTCAGGACTGTGAGGTTGAAATATTCCACCTTATTTAATGACACTCCAATAATGTACTGCATTGAATACAGTTACTTAAGTAGAAATAAAACTGAAAATAAACTGATTTTGCAGCAAGAGATTTATCATCCAATAGAGTTGGTATTTCACCAAGTGACAAGGGGAAACTTCATCTAGGAACAGAAGAAAAATTTACACAGCCCAGGTTACTTACAGCTTGCATGTTGAAGATGGTGGTCTGAGAAATAATCATAGGCCAGTAACGAGTATGTTTCTCTAACTGATCTTTTGCACGTTCCAATGGAATTTCAAGACTTCCATCGATCTTATATCTGGGCTCTAGAAAAGGAGTTAATCGGTTTTCCCTCATAAATTCACCAAAATCCTAATGATAACCAAACAAGATACAATTAGGCATTTCTCTAACAAAGTAACTTTCAGTGAAGGGGCTAAACAGCTTAGCCTTGCTTATCACTAACTCTGTACCATCCCACTGCCACATCCGACCCTACCAACCACAGCCCTGTCTCTAGCTCTCAGATGGACATGCATCAACCAGGGGGAACACAAGAACGGGGACACAGAAATATGGGGTAAAAATCAACGTATGGGTTTTGATGAGGAGGACTTCTGGATCTGCAAGGTATTTCATGGATGGGAAGAGTTATATTTTTCCAGAAGGAACTTCTGCTTGTTTACATGAGATATCAAGGATGTGTTGAAACAAATAAAGCATAAACGAAATGCATGTCAGCTGATTGTCTGATATCAGGGTTCAAAGCTGACAACTTCATCTCTTCTATTTATTGTACTAATCACTCATGTGCAATCTATCCTTTGACAGTAAGCACCATGTAGTCCTATATGTATCCAACCCACAGAACAAACTTGCCAAGAACAATGTTTTTCTAGAACCAGAACAAACTTTAAACACTCCTAGTGCATTAAGGAGGCATTCCTTGACACAGAAAGTATTTTATGAAGCACGCATAACAATTAACAAATGTAGTATTTTGTACTAAATATCTATCAAGGTATTTTTTACACGGGAAGTTGGACCATGCAATCCATTCCAACACTTCCTTCCCACATACTGCCCTGCATGTGTTGTCACATGCATGTGTTGTCACACGTGAGAGAAGCAGCAGTGTAGGACAGAAAGACCCTTACTGTGATCCTGTAGTCAGTGACCCTGCCGCCGCACCCCTCGCTAATCGAGGGGGGATCTTCCAGAATCGAGCGGGAGCTGCTCAACACATGCAAGAAAATCTCTCCCCCGTGGCTGCTGAGCATGTGGCTGATGACTTTTGAGCCAGACTTGCGTGGCTGTTCCAACAACACCGAACGACCTGGTGGAAGGGAGATCGGTTTCATGCATTACTGTGTGCTGCAATTTTAAATTCAGAGCTGCATGAATACAGGTTGGTGCTCGGCCAAGAAGAATCTGAACCCACCAAGGTGGTGTTTTCACCCAGCTGAACAAGAAACTGCCATCTCCTCGTTGTCCTGACACAGAACAGGCTTAAAATTTTACAAAACAACACCAAAAAGCCTCTCCTAGACCAACCAATCATTTCCTCTACAGGCTATTATTCTCAGGAAAAAAAACATATTCATAAGGCATTCCAGTGGCCCTGCTGCAGAAACACTCTCACTAAAAGCAATTTTCAAAAAGTAATAAAATAACCTCTTGAGTGTAAAGGTATCAGTTGATACCCCTTGCTAGTGCTTAAAATAGATACTATTCTTCAGACAGAGAAATAAAACTGCCTTTGTCTTACTTTCAGTAAAATACACCAAGAATAAAAGGGTGCATTCTCCAAATAAGTTTCTTTTTATCAGGAAACAAAAATAGCAAAAATCAAACAAGTGTGCTTATCTGAAATACACTATTAATTTTGGTTCTAACCATTTTTATTCATCAAAGGACATTTTCACTACACAATCCCTAGGGAAAAATACACTAAGATACAGCGTTTAAGAAAACCACAGCACGTTTAGACAATCAAATGACCTGACTGAAGGAAACTTTCCATTAAAAGGATGTTTGTAATGCCAATTTGTTTGCAAACATACAAACCTCCATTTCAATACTTGTTTCTTCTTTACATCTTTCCTCCTATCTTCAAGTTTCAAAACACATTTGCCTTTGAGGACATTTAACAACTTTCTTCTCTTATTTATAGGATGTGTTAAAATAAACTTAGCATTTTTACAGTCTATAGACATTACTGCTATACAAACCAAAATGTGCTAAGTGCTCCATTTACAGAATTAAAAATTAAAACACTGAATAATTAGCCAAGGACACAAATTTACCATTAAGGAGAAAGTTTGTAAGGCATGAAGAAGGTCTGCTGTTTACATCTACTGGTGAAATTCTGTATGCTCCAGTACAATAGTGCAGTTCTGAAAAATAAAGGAGTAGAAAAGTTGAGGGTAATTCCAGAGACAGAAAAAACAATCCACAAAAAGAAGAGTAGAAGAGGAGGAGGCTAGTCCACAATGAGCAGAACTAAAAAGTCTAGATGCCTCTCAATCTGAAAGTCTGCTCCTTTCACCATCTCCTCACTGGGAGGATTCCCAAGCACCCACAGCTCTGATCTCATACATTCCCAAGCCCCATTTCCAGCAGGAAGCCCAGTTCTTTATCTCATGAATTACTTCACTGAACAGTCAGTCTGCTCTTATTTCTCTTACCTGGATTTTTGGCCTGCAGGCTCAATGAGTCAACATAAATTGCTAATAGTTAACAGGGTGCATGAGCTGAATGGTCACACGATTCCTATGTTACCTCAGACCTCCCCTTTCTCTGCTGTACTCAGATTTGTACAACTTACCAACCAGTTCTGGAAGATTCCATGTCACCTACCCACACTGTTGGTTCGAGGAGTGCACCATTTCAGCGTCACAGTTTCCTTAAATGTGCCTTCTCTGCTATTGCCACCCATGTGATTATCACCTGCAGAGAAAGGCAGAAAAAGGGGGTGATCAACCAGAGTTTCTTTATTACAGCAAAACAACTCTTAAATTTTAAGGTACATGAACATATACACAATGTAATCTGAATTTAAAACTTAGATACCTAGCTTTTTGATTTGACAATTAGAAAGTTCCACATATGTTGAGTTCTAGCAGCAACAGGCAATTTTTTCCTGCAAACATGCTCAGGACTTTAAGACAGTATCTTTTTTACAATTTCCCACACAGAAATCAGAACTCTTTAAATGCTAGAGCTGACTGTTTCTTGTACATGTTATATTCCTGAAGTCAATTAAACTGATCTAAAGGCACACCTGACAAGTTTAGTTTTTTGGGGAAAGAAGTATTTGGCCTCATCATTCAGTCTCTTTGCCGTGTCAGATTCAGCCTGAATTCTCTCAATGTGTTCTATTGACCATGGATGCTTTATTATTAAAATACTTTCATACAACGTATCACTGGTCTTGCAAAAGCCACCTAAATGCCTTAAACCAGATATTATCAATACTCCTTTACATTAAACTACATTTCTTCTATTGAGTTTTGAAAATCTTTATGATCTTTGACTCACATTGTCTCAGGAAAGGATTAACTGAGCTCTTGCAGGAAGTTTCAGAATTACAGCAGCACAGTCACTGAATATGCTCAAATCCCCAATATTTGGGAGGAATGACACGGATACATCAACATGCAACATTTTAATGGGTTAATTGGTAGGGTTGAGTCTCAGCTTACAAGTTTTATTTCATATCAAAGACATTTACTCATGAAGGGTTCATTTGATGTGATTATCAACCATGCAGGTAACTTTCAAGAGTTGGGGGTTTTTTCATTAAATTAACTGGAACAATTTTAGAAATTATCTCTCTAAAGGCCAAACTTATTTAATCTGAAAATTCCTCCGCAACATTTCAGAGAAGTAAGACTAATGTAACTGAATTCCTGCTTTCCTAGCACCAGAGCTGTTACAGCTGAAATATGTATTTAGAAACAAATGAAAAGAACCCAAAATTTACAGGATCTAGAGACCTTTTCCTCTCAAAGTTCTGATGGGAAAAACGTGAAGAGGAAATGCAGTCAGAGTTTGCTTTTGTGTTTTCCCAGCAGACCTAATTCCTTGAGCCAACAGGTGTTACAGAACTGCTTCTGAGCCCTGGCAATAAAGCTGTAAGATTTCAACATCAAAACACCAGTTCAGGCGATGCCGAGGTCACTACTGCAACACCCAATGCTTTTCATCAATCTTTAGTCATCCACTCCCCGAAAATTTGGAGCACAGCGCTTGGAGATGACAAAGGAGTTACCTCCTCTTCCTCAAAGTAATGGAAAAAAAGCACAAACTCCCCAAAATGGCTACTTATGGATCATATGATCATATGACACTTAATTCTACTAATACAGGAGTTATAAGCTGCTTTTTAACAAAGTTTTACATCAGGCAGTTTCCTCAACAGAACAGTTCTGCATAAGGCTTAGTGCTGTGCTTTTCTAACTTGCAGTTGAGCTATTAAAAATCCACCTCAGAGGAATACTAGGTAATAATTCCAAATTTATGGAAGTAAGACAGTAGGTATTTCAAATACAACAGAAAAGCTCAACAGCCAAACAAGTCTTGTTTTTTCCAAAGCAATTACTGTCATAAACAGGCCTGTAGGATGCGATGCCAGCTATTATTACTTAACAAAGTTCAATTGTGCAAGGCATGATTTTGCACAAATACCCACAAGAGGGACTTCGTTTTGTAAAACCTCCCTGCACATCTGGTCTTCCACCTACTTTTTATATCTCAGTAAGAAGCTGACATCTCCTTCAAATCTCGTAGCAATATCTTGAACATATGTTGAATTTGACCTGTTTTCTCTTCTCATTGCTATATTCCTGTTGCTGTACTAAAATATGTCGGCGAGTAAAACTCTAATGGCAACATTAGAAATGAAGTTTTTTGGGTTGCAAGGAATAACTGAAATATTTGCTACTTGAGCCTGAAATGTACATGGATTTGAAGCTCACAATCTTTCTTTGTGAATACTCCTGAAGAGGCTGATCAAAAGCCACCTTCAGAGGGCCATTTCTACTCACCACTCTTTAAAAAATCCACATGTGCTTCTTTGTGATGAAGCAGCTCCACATCATAGTTGGCTGATGTATTAGCATGTTGTTCTTCCTTCAAAAGAGAAAGGTAGACAGAAATAGAATTATTTTAGCTAGAGGTCACCATTTTCCTAAATGAATGATTCTACATTTGCCTTTCAGTCCAGAAGAAAACAAAAAGTGTCCAAATGCCTCAGACAACAACGGGATTGCAATGTTGAGGAAACTGTTTGCTCTCTGAGCAGTTTAAGGATGCAGCCAACTGCTTTTCCTCTCATTTTCTTTTTTTTAAACCCTATTCCTGTTTATACAAGTGTCATGACAGGGTGCAGCCTAACTACTTTGTTTAAATTAATGAAGTTAAGAAAGCCTTCAAAATGTTAAATAAATAACAGCAGTTACAACTTACTGAGCAGCAACAAAGGGTCACTGCAGGGTAGAGTGACAATGACTTTTCATAACCAAGAATCAAGAATCCAAACCAAAACCCACATTTTGAACTCTTTATTTCTTAAGCTTAAGATAAGAAGTGCACTTGCAGCTGCAAGTTTATAACTAAAAAAAATGGATTTTTGTGAAGAGGACACTGCATCTTTAAACAGCTGCAGAGGATTAGCAAAAACAGAACAGTAACTCTGATAATTTACTCCAAGTTTAAAAAGAAAAAAAAATTAAAAACAAAAAAAAAACCACAGAGAACCCAACATAGTCTATTACTATAAGGACAAAGGCAGAAGGGAGAGGCATACCAGCAGCACACAGGTCAGAAAGTTACAGACAAGGTATTTGCAAACTGAAGTCACATTTATGCCATGACCCATGTCTCATAAAAGCTGTGGAAATTATTTTGATATCACATTTTAACTTATAAAATCCATACAATAGTGTTAGTTTTCAAAGATGCAATTAATGATTGACTGTGTTACAACTTAATGAATTTTTTATATCATGAAAGCTACCTGCCCCTGGCTCTTTTTGTTTGTTTGAATACTGACACTTCTGTCTCAATTGTCTCTTGCTGCCTGATCAGAAAATTACTGTCATCTTAATACTTGACATTCTCAACTGCACCAATTTCTCTCCAAGTAACAAAAAAAAAATTTAAAAATATGGACATAACTTCTACCACAAGGTGCTTAATTGACTATCTTTCTTAACTAGGTATATATATCCTGTCCCCATTTCATGTTTATGGATCTTCAGAGTAGAAAATCCACTGGAAAACCCTCAGTCAAAAAACAGCTATTAGTTACAAACACCTTTATGTTGGGTGGGCATGATAATGAAACAGAGGAAAAAGAGACTCACTATGCCACTATAATGCACAAGGGTCAAGAATATCTAAACACAACTAGAAAAAGACAAAAGAATCACAGACAAATTGATCTGAAGTAAACAAGATTGTATTTATATAAAGTAATACAAACAGAACTGAAGTAACACTTGTATTGCTACATCAAAAATTGAGATTCAGCAATACAACGTTTTGTTCTGTGATCCTTCTTTACGTTTTTATCCCCCTTCTTTATTTTTACTAACCTGGTCACAGACATTGAATGTGGGCTAATAAAAGAAAAAAAAAAAAACAAAACAGAAAATATGATATGGAGAGAAAAACAATGTAAAAATTCAATTAAAATAAACATCAAAAGTTTTCAAACGAATTTAGAAGTGATGCAGCTGGTTAACACAGAGCTGTAGACACAATGTTACCTTCATAGGGATGTTAGTTATTGTGGTTGAAGCCAGATCAAAGTGTTGCTGTACCAAAAGATTCAGTTTTGTAGCCAGATGCCTCCCTGCACGGACACTGTGCACTTCACTGGTTAGAACAGGGGAGAGCTGAAATAAATTCATATATGGAATTCATGGTTTAGGCTATGGTATCGTTCAACAGTATACTTTGTTCAACTCTCAAATAAGCATTTATACTTCTAAAACTACCACAAAAAACCCACACCAGGGGCAACTACCAAGGAAGAAGCAAAAACTATTTTCATTCTGAATTCTGAGCTTATGCCAGGTGCTATAGATGCAGTTCCTACGAAAAAAATTAGAAGTGTGTTAAAAAATTTGAGTTACTAATTGTTAATAGGAAAAATTAGTATCACAGTGTAGGGAATAAATCTTAACAGCAGCTCTGGACCTACTTTTTCATTCTTTTACCTGCTGAGTAACAGTAGCAAAGTAATTTTTAGATGTCTGCCTGTAAGTGCATCATACATACACAAGGCAAATAAACACAAGCTAGAAGATGCATTTCATTTTTCCCTAGCCAACAAGAACATTGGGTTGGGGCTCAAAACCAAAACAAAACGAAAAATAAAAAAATTTTAAAACCAACAGAACAAAAACTACAACAACAGAAATCCCCAAAAACCCCAAAACAGGAACCTCAACCAACCAAAAAAAACCAAAAACTCCTAAGACCCAAACCCAGTGACTGCCTTAGAGAGGGAAGTAGTCAATTTGTTATCTTCCACTGACAATTTTTTAGCACAACTACAGCAGAGTTCTGTAGAAGTGAATCGCAGGAAGGTAGCCCTTTATAATCCTTTTCATATAGTAGATAATATGCAGGACTACATGCCTTTCATGTTAAGACATTTTGCTGGTGCCTTTTGCTACAGACAGCACATGAAAATGCAGAGCAGACTGCTGAATAGCAGAATACATTACAGATATTTTGTATATACTTGGTTTCAAACAACCACCACGTGTGCTTTTGCTACTGAACAACTGAGAATAATTTGCGCTATTTTCAGTCTGACAGGGTTCCTAATCCTGGGATAAATTTTCTCATTTTAAGCTCCTCACCTCTTTTTTAGGACGATCTGAAACAAGGCTGTCTTCACCAACTGGGTACGTGTGGATTAACACCAGTTCACATTTCTGAATCTGCATTAGACTTAAAAATAAAAACATTTTGCTTAGTCTGCCACACTGTAGGCTATCTCCTAAAATTAAATTTTGGTATCTAGAACACAGAATCCTAACATATGTTAACAACATGTTGTTTCTGAAAGTGTGCTGCAAAAACTAGGTTACAGATATGATTTTTAAAAGCACAGACTTCAAATTAAGTTCTTACCAGAATAAAAATAAAAGCCTAACATTTCTTGTTCTTCAGATGCTATAGCACTGTGCTTCTTTTTGGACACATCAATCGAGTAAGTCCTTAACTGGTGCAATCTGTTCAGCTTTATTCTGCTGAATATTGACTCTACAGACGATTTGCATCTCCAAGTGTAGGTATGAATGAGGGGATTCCAGGGAACATGAAAACAACTACCCCAACAGCACAGAGAGATGGGACATGTAATAGGATATATGCTGATACACTGATGTGGCTGAAGTTTGGAGTGATACAGACATTGTACCACATCTCTACCTACAGAAATGAGACTTTCCTGTCTTTACAATGGATTTAACACCTAATTCCCTAGGGAGGATCCTCTGTACATCCATGAAACTACAACTGCAGCAGGAAAAAACAGGAGACTGCTGCTTCTGCTACTGAAGTGCCTGAGGAGCAACCAGGAATAGGATCTCAACCTTACAAACCTACAACTTTACAAGGCAACACAGTCCCACGGCCAAACACTTCACAGTTTAATTAGACAAAACATAAGGTGGAGAAAGACTTCTCAGAGGAGATGCACTCTGTATTTCAAGATTCTTTATCTCAAGGGAAGTGCCAGGCAATAGAGTCATTTAGAAACTAAAACTTTAAAAGAAGCTAACTGTTTTAGTCAAAGAAAGATGAACATAAAAGTAACACAGTATTATCAAGAAAAACTGCTTCAGATGAATTAGTGATTAAAAGCACAGTGTATAACAAGGCACAGTTATGTCTCACTTTGGAGCAGATGTGGAAGGTAACAAGCTAAAGAAATCCTGTCCTATAAGGATGAAGGATGATACTGGAAAGATAATGATCATACACCAGCTCTCAGCCAACAATACCATGATTTATCACCTTCTGCTTCTCACAGATATTCATTCAAATTGTTCATCAGAGTGAGTTCTGTGACAAAAATACGTCCATATTTCCTAGAGGATACAAGAAACTCTGTAAAAAGCATACTCACTGGTCAGAGTTAGCTGCAAGCTTGTTGTGCTCATGAATGGTCTCCTGAACACAATCCTCCAGCATCCGAACGTGGCTGTCACTACAAAGAAATGATGGATTTCTTTTAAGGCTGCATCATCAATCCTCCTGTTCAAAGCCACTGAATATTCTTCTATTTCACGCAGGAAATCTTTGAAACTTTTGGCTTTTTACTGTCAGACCCCCATGAACAAAACCTTTGATAAGGTGAGAAGCGCTCTAACAAGGACCTGTGCAAAGAAGCTGCCTGCAACCCTTGTGGGAATGTCTGGAATCGCTCTGAGTAGGAGCAGGAGCCCCGAGCACACGCACAGACACCCATCTTCCCCCACCTCTTGGCGTTGGTGATGCAGATGATCCTGCCCCTGTTGCCCACGCGCTCGGCGTTCTCCATGAGCGTGGTGCGGGCCTCGTGCTGGTACTCGGTGATCTTGCAGAGCGCCTCGACGGCCGCCACCAGCCCGTGCAGGATGCTGCAGCACTCGGGGTCCGCCCGCGGGTTCGGCGGCCCCACCGCCGCCAGCGCCGCCATCAGCTGGGCACAACAAAGAACTGTTACCCAAAGGTACCTCCCACAGCTTTAAAATCGCCCGTGAAAAGGCAGCGTTTGAACACATTTGACACGCAAATTAACGCTGCTGGCAGAAAAGCAAATGGAACAGTTAACGAGCATTATTATATTGGCAGCCTTCTGGAAAGCAATTGGCCCTAAATTATCCCTTGCAATTCAATTTATTCATTGTGACTAAATATTCTCATTTATTACAGAAAAATACCTGACCATACTAACAACTTATATCCAATACCTGAAAGACATTCTAACATTGTTAGCTGCCTTCTACTTTTATTTTCTGGGAATTTGGAAATGCATTTCCTCCACAAAGTAAATTTTTCAGAGAATGAGCCCTTTCAGTATGAAACAATATGACCACAAAGAGGATATTTACAATTAATGTATTTAACACAGGTTATTTGCCTCTCATGCAAATGTTTTAGAAAAGAATTTAAGTTCAAGAAGTAGCACCAAATTACAGAAGAAATATGTAACTAATTTCTTCGTAACATTTATTTTAAATATTTAAGTCTATACTTAAAGACATTGAATTCTTTTTACATTTTGTCTGTAGAATGATCCAGGCCCACAGGCAGCTACTTGAATGAAGTATTTCAGACTAGATCCACCAACACTATTATTAACCACAGTTATTTCACATTGAACACAATGTTTATTTCACAATGAAGTCAGAATTACAAAACAAAAGAACGGTTACAAATCATACCTCCTGCAAGTTCTGATCTTCTTGAGTCCAAGAATTCAACACATGAGCCCCAGAATCACTCACAATGAAATTCACCTACAAGGATCAAAAAAGCACATTAAGGTAACAGCCATTATATTGTTACTTCCCAAATCCAAACAAACATGAATTGCACTTCTTTTTTCTGATAGTCGGGAGATAACGTGCAATGACAAGCCAAACTCAAAAATAACAAACCCACAAAAATCACACACTCCTGCTACATTCAGTTTTCCCCTTAGAAATATGATTAACAACTTCTACTTATATTTGTACACCACAAAATCATTCTCTACACCAAATCAGATTTTCAAAATATTAGTATTTTAAGAATTAGATAATATTTTCAGTAGAAGAGCTACAAAATAAAAAGTAAATTCTAATACTGTAAACTGCACATAATTCTCCAAAGTCTCTCACAGTACATCATGGGGTAAATACCTACCAAGACTTAATAAACATCACTAAGAAATTATGGTTTTCTAAACAAGGAGCTGTGTGTGCCAGGAAGCTCTCCCACTTTTCTAAACTGGTAGCTTCACGGTGATCCTACCTCTTCCTGAAGCCCAAAATTCCTTCAAAGTTGATACCAAAACTCTTATGGAGAGCTGCCATGTGTGTTTAGCAACAAAATTCAACTTCAGACAATACTTCACTCAAGCTTTTGTAAAGTCATAGCTCAGGAGAGCACAATAATAAACCTCTAAGTCGCCCTACAGCACCTCTCCATGTTTTGCACCAAGTTGTAAAGTGACATTAAGACAATGAAAGGTTCCAAAATTAAATACGTAATGAGATTCACATACCACTAAAACCAATTAAAGGACTATAAAGTATATAAACAGCAGAAAGAAATTTTTAAGTGATAAATAATATTTAATACTTTACTCTAAACAACACAAAGAGAAAACATCCCTTCTTGTATCAAGCACAAAATGCAGCATGGCTGGCAGAACTTACCAGCTTCTTGAAAGGGAAGATATCATACATTATTCTACAGTACTCCATTGATGACTCCACTGAGCAGGTCCACAGGGACTTGGAAATGGGTGCCAGAGGAATAATCCCTTGGGTGCGGTTCTTCACTAACATATCGAATTCCACGTGCTGCCTGCATGATTCTGCCATGTAGGGGCAGTGATCCACAACGAAAACAGTTTTGTGAGACTCAGAAAATATTTTCATTTTCTTCCTGAAAGAAGCAGACATCGAAAGCAGAAAGAAATTGCACACGGTGAAAAAAACCCAAACAAAACACACATTAAGACGACTGTGTAATCTACACATAAATCCTAGGAATATGCAAGTTTTAGAGTCCGTATTTAGTAGACTACATTTTTTATCAGAAGAAACTGTTTTTTCTCAGGAGGAAAAATACAGAGAAAAGTGGAATTATATTGCTGAAGAGGCAACAAAAATGCACAGTATTACTCTCCCCACTTCTCTATTTAAAACCAATTTTAAAGAAGTACACAAACTGCTTCCTATTTGAAGCTTATTTCCTAAAATAAGTAACACGGAAAAAAATAATTTATGATGAAGTTTTAAAGACCTTTAAGTAGCATAATCAGAATTTTAAGCCGATTTTCAGTCTTGTCTTTGCTACATACATGTTTATTTTTAAACAAATAATTGCATCTGTACTTCAACATCTCACTGACAAATATACCAAGTGTGAAATGATAAGAATCACAGAACAGTTATTAGGGCTGGAAGGAACCTACGGAGATCATCCGAGGCAGGGTGGCCTAGAACGGGTAATGCGTTCACGTGGGTTTGGAATGTCTCCAGAGGGAGACTCCACTCCCTCCCCGGGCAGCTGCTGCAGGTCTCTGCCACCCTTAACATACACAGAAATTCTTCCTCATGTTGAGGTGGAACTCCTTGTGGTTTAGTTTATGGCCACTGCTCCTCGTCCTGTGCCTCGGCACCGCCGAAAACAGCAATTTCTAGCGTAAGAATTTATTTTTCTATGTGCTTCTGCTTAATTACTGAATACACAAAACCAAGAAACACATACGAGCTCATTAAAAAAACCTAAAACATTAAAACAACGAGGATCACAGAAGTCAGACGGCGGCTTCCTCGGAGGGCGGGAGAGGAGCAGGCTTGGGCCCCGTGCTCGACTGCAGCTGCCGGGGCTCACCGCGGCCCCTTCGGCGTGAGCCACGGCCGCTGCCTGCCCGGCCCCAGCACTCGCAGCCTGTCCTCGGCGTGGCGGGGAGTCCGTGGGACCGGGACAGCGCCACTGGAAAGCCTTAAAGGGACGGCAAGTTGTTTCTCACCTGGGCCGGCTCCTCCTGTGGTGCAGCAGCCCCGGTCCCGCTCCTCGCCGCGCCCGGGCGCGGCCGCGGCCCCGCTCCGAGGAGGAGGAGGGACGAGGCCCGCGGGGCGCCCTAGACGGGGCCAGGCGCGGGCGCCTCCGGCCGGGCGCCCTCCATGTCCCTGCAGCGCTTTCTGTCCGCACCTCCCCGGGCCACAGCGCCCGGCCGGGATCACTCGCCCGACATGCCGAGGCCGGTGCCGGCCCCGTTTCCCGCTCCTGTTCCCGACCCCGATCCTGCCTGGGCGCGGACGCCCCGCCCTTCCCCGCGCTCCCTGCACGACTCGGGGGAGGAGCCCCCGATCTCGCGAGAGCACGGGGACGCCCTGTGGGCGGGCCCCGCCGAGGCCGCCGTGTTCTCGCGAGATCTGCGGGCGCAGCGTACACATCGAGGAGAGGGATATCCGCGTGTTATTTCAGGTGCGGTGGGAATTCTGCGTTCAACTATGCACCGAGCAGGAGCTGGAGCATTCCCGCAAAAGGCTCCTCAATCACCGAAACGTCACACTATTTATACATTTTAAGAAACAGAAGCATCAGCGTTCGCGGGCTGGAAGTTATGTAATTTGTCTGTTAGTTAGTACTGAACCCGTTTGCTGGGTCTATCTGGCTTCTCACGCACATTAGTGCGCAGCCGGAGTTCTCCTCTCCATTTGAGTTTGGGGTCTTGAGTTTTTAGTAGGGGGTCGGTGGTTGCGATCGCCGGCACTAACTTTCTCGTGGTTACTACTCATTCCTGCGGACTTCACTCCTCATAGCTCTCAGCTACACAGCCTGTTCATTTTCGGATTGTCTTTTTTCTTAAAAGATGAGACAAGCATACGATCATAGAATCACACAACGCCCTGGCTTGGGAGGGACCATAAAGCCCATCCAGTCCCACCAGGGGGTCCTTCCACCTAATCCCACGTTGCTCAGAGCCCCATCCAGCCCGGCCTTGGACACTGCCAGGGACGGGGCAGCCACAGCTTCTCTGGGCAACCTGTGCCAGGGCCTCACCACCCTCACAGGGAAGAATTTCTTCCTGATATGTAATCTAAACCTACTCACAATGCAATTGCTTAATCCTAAGTGTCCCGCTAGAGCTGCTGATGCACAATTTAACACAAATCCCGAGGTTTGGCTCAAAGCCCTGCTCGAACCTGCAGGCCTCGGGATCCATAGGAGGGCGGGCCGTCCTCTCGCGAGATCTGGGGCCGGTGGCCGCGGAGGGGCGTCCTCTCGCGAGAGCGGCGCGCAGCCGGTGCCGCCCCCGCCACACGGCGCCCCCTGGCGGGGACGGGACGCGCCGCCCGCCCCTCACGCCGCCATTTGACATCGGTCGAGGCCGGTCCGGGCTCACCCCCGGCGCGGCCGGAGCCCCGGGCATGAGTGAGTTCCGTGAGGGTTTCGGGGACACGGCGGGGGGGTGCCTCTGTGGCCGCCGCTGGGCGATCGGGAGCGCGGCCGGACTCTCGTTGGGACGCCCCAGGGCCGGGGCGCCCTGAGGGACGTGAAGGAGGAGGGGGGACACCCATTGCCCCCGCCTCAGACCCGCAGGTCGGGGCGGGCCAGGGTCCTCTCACGTGTGTCGGCTCGCGCCGGTGTCACGACAGGCGCCGGTGTCGCGCCTCAGCGTCGCGATGGCGCCGCGTTTTGGGGGGAGGAGGCGACGATCCCCGCGGTGACACCCCCGGGACGCCCCTGTCACACCGGGAGTGCGGAGGGGACACCCCGGGATCTGTCACACCGGAAGCGCGGCGCTGACATCCCCGGGATGCTCCTGTCACAGCGAGAGCGCGATGGTGACATCCCCGGGATGCTCCTGTCACGCCGGGACCTTTGCACCAGCCTAAATTCCTTGGAATTCCTTGGAAATTGCATTCTGGCTCAACGCTGCCAAACTGGTGACTGTGGTAACAAAACCCACAAGCCGTAGGAAACCGTGGCTTCCAGTAAGGATAAAAAAAGAAAAAGGCAGAAAGTTAGAAGGCGGCGGTGGTCGCACAGAGATCTTTGTTCTTTGGTGTTGTTTTTTGGTTTTAATTTGATAATTAAAGCCATTAGTAAATAGCAGGAAGTGACAGGCGGTGAGTGTGTAGTAGGAGTGTTGCTGGGGTGAGTTGGCTCTGCTACCTGTTGACAAGATTGCACTAACAAGCATCTGTGCAGCTGGGCATCTCTGGTAGGGCAGGGCTCAGGAATCATTAACTTCAGGTCCCACAGTCATGCTCATAAAAACTAATACATGATAAGAATTCGCTTAAATCAATTGTATTGATTAACTGGGTTTTTTTCCACCCACTAAATGTCCGGACTAACTCACAGGTTTAGCTCAGTTCCAGGATCAGGCAAAGGTTTTGTTTTTCACAGACAGCCAGAGAGCATTTTAAGTTTCAAGGATTAGGACCACTCTCTTGCACAAAAGGTATCGTAGCCAGGATTTGTGGCCACTGTGAATTACCGTGATACAGACAAGGATTCTGCTTTTTGAGGTACAGATGCTGCCTGAGAACTGGAGCTGGGCACTGGCCTGACAGGGGACAGTGACTGCAGAATTTGTGGGGCTACATCCCACATGTCTTTCCCAGCACATTCCCTGTGAAAAGGGACATCAGTGGCTTAGCCACAAATAAGCTTCCTTTTCTCTGGTGTGGTTGGGCTGGGGAAAAAACGAGAGAGCACATATGTTAAACATACACTGTTTAAAAATTTATACGGATGCAGACAAATTGTCAGAGGTGTTAAGTGCATTGGAGTCTGAATGCCAAGTGTATTCCCAGCTCAGGAGAGGCCTCAGAGGCTTTGTTTATACTGGCCAGAGAATTCCTGGACTGTGAGCTGAGTTAAAGGCTGCTGTTCAGCAGCAACATGGATCTCACTAAATCAATTTCTGCAGCAGTTCAGCCAGTTAGTGTGGAAGGTCATCTTTTGTCTGGGATATTTCTGTAGGAAATCTGACTGGAGGGAGGAGCAAGGAAAGCAGATCCCTAAAAACAATGCAGTCTGATTCCTTTCCATGTCACATTTGAAAGAGCTCAAACTGCTAAGTCAGGGTGAATAAATTAACTGCCTGTGGTAGCACAGCAGTCTGCTGAAGACCTTGATACCTCAAATGCATCACAGGGAAAGTTAAATGCATACGCTGCCTGATAAACAGGAAACCTGCACATGCCAAAATGCTGATGCTTTTGATAGCACATGAACCCCAGAAAACACAGGTTAAATGTGTAGTGTTTGAAATACCCTTCCTTCTGCTAGTTACCTGGGACAGGGGCAAAAGGTCAGTTGAGGCAAATTTGAGGATTTCTTTAAGCTTGGCTTAAAGATCCTGGGCCATGATTCATAAAGGTACCTGAGAAAGTTAGAAAATCAACTTTGAGTGATTTTTTTTTTTTCATGTAGCTGAGAAAAGACTCGATTAACTTTAATGCTTACAAAAATCTTTACTTTTGCAAATGGCCTGGCTAAGAAATTGATTTAGCTGATTCTTTCTGTACCTTAGAGCATTTCCTAAACCAAATGCTAAGCCTGATACCAACAAGGGCCGTAAATCTCATAAACCACTATCCCTGCTGTTTGATTGCTGAAGATTGTTCAAGGAGTTTAAATAGATTTCCTTTTCAGTAGAACAACTCCAAGGTTTCTTAATAGAGAATAAAAACTTAGGCTGAAAAGCTTGGTCTTGAAACTTAATCTACCAAGCATGAATATGAAAAAATGTAGTGTAAAGGCCAGTATTATTGGCAATAGGCACAAGCATTTTGCAAGTTTGGCAGCTCTGGCAATCTGTAATTCCTGTAAACAAGTACTGCAGTTGGAAGGCTGGTGCTTTAAGGATGCAGTTGGTTCTTTTCCTTAGCTAAGCCACTGTCTTTCTCCATGCTGTTGAAAATGTCACAGTTCCATTCCATGCAGTGATGTTTGTGTTCATTTATAGACACGAACAAAACACAAGCCTTTCATCTTCTGGACTTTCCCTGAGCAATTTTCTCTACTCCATCAGTTTGAGCTGCTCCTTCTCTGCTGATTTAAGTCATCAGAATCTTCCAGGCCACTGTAATTCTTCAGCATTCTCTTTTGTGCTGATTTATACCTCAGTTATCCTGAAGTAGTATCTGTTAGGAGGGCACATTGAAAAAAAAAAAGCAGCATTAAAAAATGAATGAGTTCATGTAATATTCTTTTACTTTCTGTATCACTCTGCCAGAAGCACGTGCACTGCCCAGCTTTCCTGTGTTCAGTATGCTGCCTCTGGCAGCTGAGCTATCCCCTAGGTATCTGTGCTGTGTGGCAGAGGTGCTGTGGTGCCAACGCTGCCTTTGTCGTGTTCAGAAATGAGCTGCACGATCGAGAAGGCGCTGGCGGACGCGAAGGCGCTGGTGGAGCGGCTGAGGGAACACGACAGCGCGGCCGAGGCGCTCATCGAACAGACCACAGCGCTCAACAAGCGGGTGGAAGCCATGAAACAGGTCTGCTCTCCAGCCCTGGGAATAACAGCATTTACAGCCTCTGGGTGCTTCAGTGCAGCACAGAATGAGTGTTGGGTTAATCCTGTAATGCATACTGGTGTTTTTGTTGGAGGTGTGGCTCTCATCTAAAAATAGCTTGTTTATATAGTTGGAGCCTGTGAAAAAGGCAGTTACTCCAGCTTAAATATTGCAAACAAGCATTTATTTGAAGAACACTGGTAGAAATGGGCTTGGTATCTTACAAACCACTCTATGGTGTCTCTTGGTTTGCTCTCCAGTGCAATACTACACATTTCCATTAATTTCAATATACCCATTTAATCATACAGAGGCTCTGTCATGTTTTCTTCTGTACAGAGTATTTTGTCTTTGCAGTGTCTCCTTTTGTTTCCAAATAGCCTCTTGGGCTTTTTTGTGCTCATTTCTGTTCTGATGTTAAGCTGCTCAAGGCTTGTTGTTAGATTGAGTGTGACTTTCACAAGAGAACTCCTGGGAAAATGTAAAGATGTCTTGGGACTTCCCATATGGGAGTTCATCCTGTCACTTTAATGAACCCAAGATATGTTAATGGACTATAAAATAATAAAACCCTGCATGCAAATCGGCCCTGTAAAACTAGTCCTGCAGAGGCTTCATGGATTCAGATCAAGACTATTACATTTCCCCATCTGTTGGGAGTCAGAATCTATTGACTCGGGCCTGAGTGACTTGTACCCACACAGCCTTGTGGTTTAAGGTTTTGGGAAGCCACAGTAAATGTCAAGAGGTTAGTACCTCATGGTTTGTCTTTACCACATCTCTATGAGTTTTAAATTACCTGATGGTGAACTTGACCTGCATTAACTGAAGGTTAAATAGCATCCACTACACACAGCTAAGGTATGAAACTTGTTTAAAAACAAAGGTGATGCTTTTGTGTCTCTAAAGGACAGGATGTATGCAACACCTTCTGGTGTGTGTGTTTGATATTACTATTTAAAAGCAAGCATTGTCTTCCTGGTTACAGACTCTGAGTGACAGTAGAACTGGTGCTTTGTGACCTGCTGAGTAATGCCTGCCTTTGGTTAATCAAGTATGCTGTGCCTTGTTGGTTTGTTTTTGTAATAACCAGTACCAGGAAGAAATCCAAGAGCTCAATGAAGTAGCAAGACATCGCCCTCGGTCTACTCTAGTGATGGGTATCCAGCAGGAAAACAGACAGATTAGGGAATTGCAACAGGAAAACAAAGGTAAAACATGAATATTCTATAATTTTCAAGCTCCAGCCTGCACCACTGGAGATAGACTTTTACCACTCATCTTTTTTCAAAACATAGCTGTAGAAGAAATTTTTTCTTCTAATTTCAATTTGTCAGTTTAACTGATCATAATACAGTTTAATAAGAGTCCTGAAGTCCAACCTCTGGGACAGATGAACAAAAAGAGAGATTTGGGAAAAATTACTTTTTTCGGTCCTTACCTAATACTCAGCACAAGTGAGGAGATAAATAGAACTTAATTCTGCAATATAAGGATCTGTTTGAAGAAATGTTTAACCACTACTGAAAATAATAAGAGCAGTCAGGACAAGTTATGGTGTTAAGTACAGAAGTACAACTCCTTCTGGAATTCTGTACTCTAGGAATGCACTGTTCCTCCTGGAAAGCCTTAGGTATTCTAACAGTTCCATTCAGCAAAGGATTCTGTGATCTCGATTCAGATGAGTCTTGCCTTATCTCGGGGGTTATTTATCCTTTGACTCAGTATATTTTGAACAGAAGCATTTTTCAACTCGTTTTACCAAGCTGCAGATTAAAACAGATCTGTGAATTCCTTCCAGCCTTTTGTACAGTGTGGCTTGTAGTGGCTGGGGTAAAGCTACTCAGCCACACTGCAGATGGCTTTTGTCAGCCAGAGGGGCTGAACACAAGTTCACAAGTTTATCTCTCGAGAACAAAGTCACACTAACAAAAGACTGTTTGTTACTTACCAGGAATTGTCCCAGGCTGGTCACCAGCAAAGCCATTTGCAGAACCTGTGTAGATTTCATGGTGCAGGGAGAGAAGATACTCGATTACAGGCTTACTTCAGTTTTCTCAAGCTGAAATACTTGTGCATTTTGATTTGCTTCTCTGTGTTAAACTCTTAACTGCATTTTAAATTCTGTTGGCAGAACTGCGCACATCTCTCGAAGAGCACCAGTCTGCTCTGGAACTCATCATGAGCAAGTACAGAGAACAGATGTTTAGGTTGCTTATGGCGAGCAAAAAGGATGATCCAAGTATAATAATGAAGTTAAAAGAGCAACATTCCAAGGTAATAACCTCATTGAGGTTTTTTGCTTTGTTTTTTAATTAACACCTTAGTTTGTAGTGGATGAATTCAAAGCTCACTTCATGTCAATTTTTGTGTCATTGTTCTACTAATGAGTCCTAATTTCTGTAATCCACTCCATGCAACACGAACAGGAAACTATCAGTTGAATAAGCTTACCAGCTTCTCATTTATTGAAACTTTGAACAGGTAGCTTTTCATTACTGTATTTGCTTAATTTACTTTTGTTTCACTTCCATCTTTAAGGCAACTGCCCCGTTACACTGCAGAGGTTAGTAATATTCAGAGTTTTAGACTGGCTTTAACTTATGCTTGTGACACCAACAAATAATTAGTAAACCTGTGCTTATGGAGAGTAGGAGGAACAAGCTTTTTAAATTCAATATTCAAATACTTTTTCCCCTAAATATTGCAAATAAATTTTAAAAATTAAAAGTCCTTTTGACCATTGAATAGCTGGATGAAGCAGGAAACAAAAGTGTATGTTCAGTTATTCAGCAGTCAAAAGGACTTTTAAGTTTCAGGGGAATTCATTATTCTGGGTCACTAACAGATCTAAACAGGAGCTTTTTAGCAAAGTATTACATTTCATTGACAATGTAACAATCATTAGAGCAATGCAGCTGTGTAGACAGACGTAAGTTCTAAGTGTTTAATCATCTTTTACCTCAGCTAACTTAAGTTTGCAAAGCAAAATTAGGGTCTGCTTACTGGGAAAACAAAATTAAGAATTTGATTCTTTCTTGCCTGCTTACACCATCCTAAGTGTGCAATTAGTGCCACTGGTATGAAAAAAATTATTGGATTAGAACTGTATCTTTAACATAAAATCTTGAAAAATGACAGGTATAGATCATTTTCAATAGAAGTTACCTCAGAATATGGTAATAGATCTGCTCCAGCTTCAGGAGAACCAGCACAAGAGGGTAAAATTAAATCCATCCTGAAATGGACTGTGATAGTTCATTTCAGAGCACTTCAGTGGAAAAACAAGAAAAAGAAACAAAAAAGAAAAAATAACATCTCACAGTATAATTGGAACAGGAGATTTAGGCTTCAACATTTTCATTAAACCTCTTCCTACATGAATGCCTGATGAAAAAGATATATCACTCTTACGCTGACACTTAGGATTTCTGGAATTTCATTATTTATTCTCTAGCTCGGGCTTCATATTCAGAAGATTGAACAATCTTGAAGCACTTTTTAAATACTTCTCTCTTGTTAAGTAAAAAATCCATTACACCCCTGGAGTTAAGCTCCCTGTTCCCAGTAATGCTGTTTTCCCAAGTGCCAGCTGTTATTTTAGTGCCTGTTTACAGATTATTACAAGATCATTGATTGCTGCAGATCAAGAAGCACCTTCTTGAAATAGAACAACAATTTCTTTTGATAGTGTTGTATGCTAGAGAAAAGGGTGTGTTGGTAGTAGTGACCCTGATCTAAGCGTGCTGTTTGAATTTGCTCAGCTGAAACAAGGCCTTAAAATAGGTGTGGCCCCTTTTTGGTTTTTATTTCTTTGGAGAGAAAAAACCCTATGTGTACAAAAGAAAGGAGAGAGAGACACAGAGGCTTTCACTTTCATTGTGCTTTTTGGTTTTACCCCATCTAAGCTTTCCACATGTGCCTTCCAGAGCAGAGCCTTCCAGTTTTGTGTTAGGATCTCACCTAACATCAGTGACCTTGCAACAGGCCCAGAGTTGTATTGATCCAGAGCCCACATAAGCTGGGAAAGCAGGAAGTAGGGAGGACAGCAGTATATCTGAAACCCACAGCTCCTACCCAGTCCTTCTCAAGGGTACATCCTTGCCTGACCACAGCTTCCTGTCAAGCTAAATTTGGGAGTTCTTAAAAAAAAAAAAAACAGTTTCATGTCATCACCTGCACCAGAAACTGAGAAGAAAATAAAGGTTTACAGCAAGTTCCTCCCCGCCCCCTCACATTGAGAGAGGGCATTTAACAACTGCTAAATTACAGCTTGGGCAATTGGAATGGCAGAGAGGAAAGGGCTGATGTTCATTTTAGTAAAGGGTACTTGTTTTGGTCAGGTACGTTTATGATTCCAAGTGAGGCAGTTCTTTGTGCTAGTTTAAAGGCAAGCTGATCATCTGCCAGCTGTATGGACCTCCCATCAAATTCATCATTTAAAGGTGGGATTTAGCTTCAGTCTCTACTGTCCTTCATTTCAGCCCTTCTGTCCTGCTTTTCCTGATATTAGCCAATAAATATTGTGGATTTTATCCAAAGGCCAGGTCAGGCACAACTAGACTGGCACCACGGCAGAGTTGGAATAAAAGACAAGTTGAAAAACAAAAGCTGCTGGAAACTGTCTGGCTTAACTGAGCAGCAGTGAATACCAGAGGGGCACAGGCTCCTCATGTAGCATTGCAGGGAAAGGCAGCAGTGACCCTTCTTCCTGAACCTCTGAAGTCCAGAGCCCAGACAAGCTGGAATTGGAGGTGGATCCAAGCAAAAGAATCTAAACTAGAAAGTGGAGGACAGGTTTGAGTTTTGTAACATATGACATAGTAAGGATGACCACTGCACCTACTCTTTTTTAATGAGAAATGCCTATCCTTGGGCTGGTACTGGAGATCAGGTTTCAAACAACTGGAAAGAAAGTGGCTTTCCCTGCTGTTCTCAGAGGAGTGGAGAGGTTTTGCATATCCACAATTAGACACATCAGTTCCTGCTGCACAAGAGGGCCTGGTCAGGGCAAACATAGCACCAACTTGTAGCCATTTGGAGGCTGAGGATCACATTTGGTTAAGCTTGTATCAAATCCCAATGAGAGGGATCGCTGTGGGGCAAACCAGGTTTATTTAAATAACCAGGAGCACTGTGGCTGCCCACTCTGGGAAGCTAGAGAGAATTTGTTTTCTAAAATTGAGGTCTGTGTTAAAGTCACAGCAGTTAAACCACGTTTAATGCTTTGCTTTTTTTAATAATGCAGAAAATATATTACTAAGATATTACTAAATATTGTATCTCAGGAGCTGCAAGTGCACGTGGACCAAATTACAGAGATGGCAGCAGTAATGAGAAAAGCCATTGAGGTGGATGAAAGGCACGGCTGCAAAGAGCAGGAGCGCATCACCCAGCTCGAGGTGAGGAGAACGCTGCAGGGGCACAGATACTAAAGGGAGTAAAGATCCTCCCAGGTGTTTTATGGAGTTACTGTCCCAGTCACTCACTGCTGTTGTGTTAGCCTTGCCTTGCTGGAGCAGGGGAAGCACCACTACAGCTTAATCTCAAGGAGGGGATGCTTAAAGCCCATCCAAGAGAGCAGGAGCATCACAAACCTCATGTGCTCCCTTGGAGAAGATGACACAGCACTGACTTCAAATCAGTGTTTTACTCCTTATGCCTTAGTTTGGAGTAGAGGGGTGGTTTTAACCATTACCTGATTTCTTTCTGGAGTCCTGTTAATGCGTTTTTCTCTTTCTGGTTTTAGCAAGAAAACAAAGGCTTGAGAGAAATTCTTCAAATCACTAGAGAATCATTTCTGAACCTGAAGAAAGAGGATGCATCAGAGAGCACGTCCCTGTCAGGATTAGTGACAAGCAGTGATCTGAGCCTGAGGAAAAGCTAAGGACTCTGGGAATCAGCAAGCTTCAGTTGCACACTTAAACCAATGGAGCATCAGGGGGCACTGGTCAAGCACTTGTTACTGAATAGGGCACCAGCAAGAGAATGCATCCAACTCCAGCTCAGTGGCTTTTATACTATGTAACATAAATTCAGCTGGTATTCTGCAATACCCTCAGTGACAGATTGATTGCCATAGATCTAACCTCAGTAGGAAAAGGATTAATGCACTTGCTGAATTGCAAATTCTTTTTATATGAACTCGTTTTACAGATAAAAGGTGAGATTTCAAGTAATTTATATAAATTATTGCTCATATAAAGTTCAGTGCAACTCTTAGGTAATAAGGTAAGATTTCAAGTGTGATCTCTGCCTTAGAAAGTAGTAACCTATGAATATGCTTTTTGCATGATCCACATAGCATTTTTTCCTTTTGTTTTGGTTTTAATAAATTCTCATTTTGCAACAAACCTCTTTGATGGGAGGGGCACACATAAGGATTTCTGTCATTTAGCCTTGGGGTATCCCTTTCAAATATAAGGCCAATTTTTAAACATAAGGAATGCTGTCAATCAACAGTTTGGAGTTTTTAAATGAAACAAGATTCTTTAAAATACGTGCACTGAATTGTATTGTGAGAACATGGAAAGAGCTATTCCCACTTTGTTGTTCTCAGGAACACAGGTAGCAATACAATTCTGCCTCAGCTTTTACCTTTAGGGGAGGAAATCCAGCTCAGTTCTCTGTCAGTAAGAAGCCGCCTGAGTCCCATGTCTTTCTTCTCCAATTGCCTGCCCAAACTTCCTAAGTGAGGAATGGCAACTGGAAAGCACCCAAGCAGTGGCAGCAGAAAGGGGGGGTGGAAGAAGGAGGAAGCAACTTCATGGCAGAGTTGGCAGCCTGCAATTAATACTCTTTAATTTTCCTTTCTCCAGTACTAACTAGTCATCAAGAAGGTTTTAAAGTGAGTTAAGCAGAGTGAAAGCTGTCAGCTACAGAAAACGGTGGAAGTACAGCTGCCACCCACAGTTTAACATTCTGGCTGTTCAATAACCCACCAAGCAACATGAGCTGAGCTATCCTGAAATCAACCACCACTTAGTCAAGTTTGATTTTCAGTGACAACAACACAGAAGGAACTAAGCATCCAACACTTCCAAGTGTGCCAGCTTCAATACAGCTTTCTGTGCCCCAGCACAGCTTCCCTGAGCTCGAGGTAAATGTTCCACAGGCCTAAGGGGGAGCTTTTAGTGTCACTGAGCTGACTTAGGAGCAGCTCAGTATCTTTGTTCTGTTCTTTCTGTTGCTGCTCCTTCCCATGGTGTTTTTAAGAGGAAAAAAATGAGAAAGGAGCATTAGCAGGCAGTAAATGCTTGTTTTCAGTGAACTAATACATGTGCTGAAAGGACAGGTAAATAAGGTCTCCACATTCTCACAGCCTGCTTTAGAAATGGAGAAGCTGCTGCTAGGCTTCTTGCTAGGCTTAAGAACACACTGAGGACATTCACATGCATGGAAAAAAATTTATGGCCATTTCCAGACTTGTGAAACAGCCAAGGGGAAATTCTGGGGGAACATTTTAGCTCAAGCACAAAATATTCTTGTCTGCTTTTATATTATCTGTAAAGCCTAGCCAATGCTTCTCTAATTTAGATTCTGCATTTCTGCCATGGCTTGCAAGCTGCTGACTTACCAGAAGCAACATCTTTTTTCACTGGAGTGTTCTGTTGTTGCAAACTTATGAGGAATTTTGGGTTCAGTTGTTGAAGTTCTTGTTTCTAGAAGCATCTTTTCAGCCATGCACTGGTGTCAAGAGGCATTTCTATCCATTTGATGCTGAATTCAGCTTCATGGCTGACTTTTGGTTTGGCTTCCAAATACGGAAGAGGGTTGTTGGTCTGTGGCAGTACTTTGAGGTTGCTCTATTATGAAATAATGCTTGATTAGTGTTTATTTTTGTAAATTTAAAAAATGTGACTTAATTTATCTACTCCTAGTCTTCGCATTTGATACGTCTCCCCTTTCATTCCCCTGCCCTGATCACTTTAGGATTTTAAAGAGCCTTCACAGTGTGTGGAGTGACTATTTTTCATTGCATACCTGTTATTTTTGTAATGCAGATGGCTTGAAAAGGATTTATGGCTAGAATTGTGTACTGTACAGTAAACTTATTTTGTCAATAAAGTTGACTGAAAACATGGATGGCTCCATGCTGGGTCTGAGATGAGCCTTGCTGGCAATACAAGATAAAAAGAAAGGTAACCAGAACTGTTCTATGTGGCAGCTGTTCAGCTTAGGGCAGACTGAAACTAAATTGGGCTGGTTTGTACAACTAAAAGCTTTAAACAGCCTTGACTTTTAAACAAGCACATGGGATTAGAAGATTGTTAAAATACAGAACTAATGGCACTGTTTTCATGCAGAATTACATGTACTGGGATCCCTGTGTAAATACCCAAACGAAATTTACATTGGCTTAGGGAGTTTCCTTAAGCACTTTTTCTGGTTAAAAGAGGAATTTCCAAGTTTGCTATTTGAGTGTAAAACTTGCACTTGTTCTTTTTGGAGAGCCTGGAGTCTGAGTGTCCAGGGCACAACTGGTGATGATTTGGGCCAGGAGAGCACTGTGGTGCTGCTCACAGCATGAGGCCAGAGGGAAGGTGAGACCTTAAAGCTCATCCAGTGCCACCCCATGCCATGGGCAGGGACACCTTCCACTATCCCAGCTTGCTCCAAGCCCCATCCAACCTGGCCTTGAACTCTGCCTGGGATGGAGCAGCCAAAGCTTCTCTGGACATTTTGTAATTTTTATCAGTTCTTCTGTGAGAAATTGGCTGCACACACCTGTTATCCAGCCAAGCTGATAAGACAGCAGAAGTCAGCTAAATGCAGGTTTTTAGTGGACACTGTGTGCAAAACTACAACAATCATTCCTTTGCTTATGCACCATTTAGCACAAGTGGGGCTGAACAGCAACTGTATGCGAGGGGGGACTTAGTTCCTGCGGCCTGCAACCACCTTCCTGTCCCCAGCCACTGGGAGCCAGTGTGGCCCTTGTATCAGAGAATATTGTTATTTCCCGTGTTCAGAAAAAAACTCACCTGACATCTGCCTTAACCAAGTGCCCAGCAAGGAGGGAAACAATTCATCATTGCTGTCTTGGAAGGAGCACGTGCTGGCAGCACTCCTCAGGCACCAGCCAGAGAACAGGCACAGGGGAAACCTACCAACTCCAGCTGCAGTCTGTTTCCATTTCCCAAGGTGAAGGTTTACTCTTTTGAAGAATGACAGACAACTATTTCCCTGCAGTGTTCTCAGCACCAGAAATCTCCCAATCCATACACCTGAGGCTGGCTCTTCCAGCAGTGAGCAGCAGTGGAGCTGTTTTTGAGAAGTCAGTTCGTGGAAGCTCAAACAATGGATGCAGGGTGATCAGCACCTTCCCTTTTCCAATACTACGTTCAGGAACACTGTAAACAAATTTTTAAATGACTCATCATCTGCAACTCATTACATTCCTGGCTAAGCAAACAGCAGCTGCCTCCTACAATTTTCTGTCTGTGCTTTGCTTCCTGCATATGGCTTTCCCCCTCACCTTCAGCATTCAGGATAAAATAAAAAAAATCAAATCCAGCTCATTTTGAGCGTAGATAATCTGTTGTTATACCAGATAAGATGGAAAAGTTGGAACTGGTGCTTTTCCTGACAAGGAAGCCTTGTGAAGACCCAGTTTTGAAGCAGGCAGGGAAGTTTTACACAACCCTCTTCTCCTGCCACTCCCTCTCACCCCCAAAATGAGCTCGCTTATTGCTCTGGTTTGAAGTTGACTTCTCCCAGCGTGCAAGGGAGCACAAAGCCCTTCATGCCTGGAGCTGGGAGCTAGAGCAGACAGGGTCTGAGAACAATAAAATAAATATCATAAACAAAAATCATCTGTTGAACACACAGTAGTGTTAGGGGAGCTGTTCTTTCCAGAGAAAACACAGACACCAGAGCCTTCTAATCCAGGATGTGGGAGGGGACGACAACCAGATGGACATTGGCAAAATTCAAATAAATCTGGATATATCAATATATCAATGCATTCCAGCCTCTGAGTCAGGACAAGTAACCTAACACAATACTCACCTTGCATACCCAAAGGCTTGGGTGTTTCTTATGCTGACTCTTCACTGGATAAACCAACCAGAAACCAAAGTTCTACTAAAGCTCACCCCAAAAAACACTGCCAGGATCACTGCATACCTACAGCTGCTGATGGGTCAGAAGGCAGAGAGATGAAAAGCTCAAAAGCTCAGTGAAAAATGCATGTTTTGAGATGGAGCCTACTGATTTCTCTGGAGGGGCTCCCTCTTTTTTGGAAGCATTTCCAGATCAAGGACAGCTCTAGGCAAGGACAGAAGGGAATCATAGAATCATAGAAGGGTTTGTACTGGAAGGGACCTTAAAGAGACCTTAAATAGATCTCACCCTGGATCTCCAGGGGTACACAAAAAAAGCCTTGAAAATACCCCTTCAACACTGCAGTGGATCAGTTCGTGTATTCTGATCATCACCACTGTTACTCGCTGTGGCTTATGGAATTATGGAAGACAATTCCTGAACCATCTCTTGGCAGAACTAACAAAAAGGGAAGTCAGGATCTCAGAAAAAGAGTTCAAAGCCCACATCTGCTATAGAATTCCTATGTGATCTTGCAGACCGTTTTTCTGGCAAGAAGGAGATGACAACCATGCCTTTGTTCTCTAGAGCCTCATCTGACAAAGCTCTTAAAAAAAAGTCCTTTCTGGACCACGCGCTTCCCTCAGTGGCTGCACAGAGCACATGCCACATGTCACAGCCTCTGGGTGTCACTGCAGCGCCAGCCAAGCTCCCCCACCGCAGCCCTTGGCAAGAAGAAATTTTTCAAACCAAACTCCTCTACAAGATCAAAGGCAGAAGCTAAGCTGTAAAAGCATCATTGAATTCAAAGAGACCCCTTCAGTTCCAGTATTCTTTGAAAAGACATCTTTATTATAAAAGATATAGAAAATTAGAGTTAAACTTGTTTCTTGCACAATGTTAATCGCAGCAGTTATAAAAACCCACCAAGGTAAACATGTTTATGAGCATTTCTATACCACAGAAGTGTTTGCTGCTTGCCATTACACATGGCAGAGACATGCTCAGGATTAGTGCGGGGAGGACGGGCAGAGACCCAGGGAAGAGCTCCTTGTTTACCCCATGTGCCACACAATAGCACAGGGAAACAAGACCCAAACTGCAGGATTTCAGCCTTGCTTTGCTGTTTGAGGCAGATGGTTCAGCTCCAAGCAACGATGGGATTTGTCTCTTTAAACATCAGAAGGGTTCAGTCACCTCGGACACAGTCTTTGAGCTCTCACTCCTTAAGTCATTCATTCCTGTCTATGCCAGGGTGTTTTACCTTCCAACCAAGTTCCCAGAAAAAGTTCTTTTGCCAGTTTCCTCAGAAAGAGCATATTTCCTACCAAGAATTTAAAATGGTGGCTGAGAGCTTAAGCTTCCACCCCTGGGGAATTCCCTCATGGAGGCTCCATGCAGGCACCTGAGCAGCCACTCACCTCACACAGGCAGGACTGTGCTGCCCTCACTGAAGGTTCAGACACAGGGAAAAGGAGGAAGAGTCACCATAACTTGTGTCAAGGTACAGGATGGGAGAGTTGAGCCATCCTTCAGTGCATGGCAGATCCCCACTGGAGACCAGGAGGGGGCACCAGTGGCAAGCACAGGTGAAACAGCCTCAGGTCTGCTTGGGATGAGCCAGTAACACATTGCTCCAGTTAGCATTTTGAAAAATGGCTCTTGGGGGTTTTTTTAAGGAAGAGCATAAAGCCACCACACGAGATTGGTCCCTCATCTGTTTTTATACTACATTCTATTTTGGGCAGATGCAATTCAAATAGGTAAGGACAACATTCAGTCAGCAAGGCTCCTGGTCAGTATCTTGCTAGCTGAATGCTGTTTTCAGCCCTTAAAGGCAAAATTAAATGATTAAAAATAAATAATTAGTGTTTCAGCCAACTCCAGGGGGGAAAAAATGCCACTGGCTACAAAGAGCTTATTTACTCTTTTCTTTTATGACAGCACCATCAAAAAAGAGACTATACCAGAGCAGAAACAAGACACAGGCTGTTCAGAAAGCAAACAGGGAGACAAACCTCTTGTGTTCTCTTAGCAGTCATCTCTGCACAGAGACCAGATGACCAGCTTGCTACAGAACCACCCAAAACTGAGGGAAAAAGTCTTCTTGTCTCAGATCAGTCCCCATTCCCGAGCCCCACAGTGCACACGTACAACAGTTAACTCAGTGCAGTTTCAATTCAAGTCACTTAGTTCAGCTTGCAAGGTTCAGTAACACTTCTTGGAAACCAGTGTGTCTGCAGCCACACATTTTGTACCTGTATTGGACGGAGATGCTCAGTTCCTGCTGGAAGAACTCCTTGTGTGTCCAGTCCTTGTCCCTCCCCTCACAGCTGGACAGGCTGCCCACCCTTGGGAGGGAGACAGGCACTGCCTCAGCAGAGGTTTCCACATGCAAGGGAAAAATCAGCAGGTTGCTTTCCAGGGCCTGTTTGATATTTCACGTACCCAGACAGCAAAGCAGACCCCACAGGATCAATGCCTGTCCTTGGCCACGAGTACAGGAGTCTGCAGCTGGACGCAAGCAGGCTGTAGCAGGCAGAGTGTGCCATGGAGGAGTCACAAACTGCATGTAGTGTACTGGACAGGTTGCTGTTTGCCCAGCTTGGCAGAGCAGTTATCTCTTATTCAGCAGGACAAATTAGCAGTGGTAAATCCTGCACCACTGGCTGGTTGCTGGTAATCATCTCACCATTCCCACATCCTCCCTCTCCATTCCCACCAGTTATTTGGAAAGTTACAGAAGCAGTGGAGTTCTCTCCCCAGCTGGCTGGTCCTTCTGGAAGAACACTTTGATATGCAGCAGCTTGTTGTGGATCCTCTCTCTCAGGGGAGGAATATGATGGCTGGGGTCTAAGACATTGGTGCTTCTACGCTCCCTTTCCCTCTTCCAAGTGAGATAGGGATGTGGTGGGAAGGGCACCTCACTCCTCTCCCGGCGGAGCTGCACAGTGACCCCGCTGAGGGCCAGCATTGCCCATACTGACAGGATGATGAAGTCTGGAAAAAGAAAACAGATTCCTGAAGCAAAGCAGAACATTCCTTGCTTTCCCAAGCACAAACACTGAACTAGGTTAGTGACAGAAAGGAATGAAGTATCATCCCCACATCCTCACATGCCCAGTGACTCCATGCAGAGGCCAGGACACACAGGGAGTTGGGCAGAGTCCCTTCATTGTATTAGGCCTTTGATTGGCCACTCTGCAAACTGCTCAGCAAGCTGCCAGCCCAAGCCTGAGCAGCACCTTTCACAAGGGCCTTTGTCACAACACCGGCAGGAAGGTTCCTGCCTTTGAGTCTACCCAGTGTTGCTTTCAAAGGACTAGAATTTCTCACGTGGATGTTAAATCTCACACTGTACTGTGTTCTCCTTCCATCCCCTTCCTGCCCTCACTCACTGTTTATAACAGAACCAAAGAGGCAGTGATTTCTCCTTAGAAAGAGAATAAAGTCTCAGGAGGACTCACCATTCCTTTGAAAAGGCACATTGGTGTAAGCTCTGCTGAAGTAATTGTTGAGGACCCTTCTGAGCAGGTCTAAGGTGATGTAAGCAAGGCTTGTGTAGACGTAACAAGCAATGGCCAGGATCACAGTGTAAGAGCCCACTATTCCAGAGGCCAGGATGTTCAGCTAGTCAGGAAGAAAAACACAGCTTTAAGAGACTGATGAACACTCTTTATTCCCCACCTCCCTAAGACAGTAGAATCATAGAATGGCCTGGATTGAAATGGATCTAAAAGCCCATCCAGTTGCAACCTCCTGCCATGGGCAGGGATGCTTTCCACTATCCCAGCTTGCTCCAAGCCCCATCCAACCTGGCCTTGAACTCTGCCTGGGATGGAGCAGCCACAGCTTCTCTGGACAAATATTTTGTAATTTTTATCAGTTCTGTGAGAAATTGGCTGCACACACCTGTTATCCAGCCAAGCTGATAAGACAGCAGAAGTCAACTAAATGCAGGTTTTAGTGGATGCTGTGTGCAAAACTACAAGAAGTCACTCCTTTGCTTATGGACCATTTAGCACAAGTGGAGCTAAACAGGAACTGCCGGCAACTGGCCCTGTGCTGAGCTTCACAAAGCTGTACTAAGTTTTCTGTGCATATCCCATGGGACAATGTTTTGCACTAAGAAGTCTAACCCCCCCCCTTCTCCCTCCTTCCTTCTAAGGTGACAGCACAATTACTTACAATTCTTGGGCAGCCAATAAAAAGCACTGGAATCATCAAGGCTACACAAGTAAAGGTCACCCAGAACACCACATCATCACGGAAGACCCTGTAGTTTCCTGCCAAGACACCACATTCATCAGTGAGGGAAACACTTCCTTTTTTACAAGTGTTTGGAGGTCAGCTTTTTCCGCCCAAAATTCTGTACATTCAGAAATACCTGGAGTACATTGTTGAAAAGCCCAGCTTTTGAGCTCAAATCCTGATTGTTTAAGATGTATTGGAACAAGACTTACTCAAGAACAAAAAAAACTGTCCCAGTTGAGCACAGGTCCTGTACTCTGTGCTGGAACAGCAGCTCTTGTCCACGGAACAAAGATTTTTGACAAGGTACACGTTCCTCACCTGGTAAGAACAAAAAGTACCAGAGTACTGCTGCCCAATAAGCAGCTGTTTTGTTGCCTGTATGGGTTTCTAAGCTAAAAATCAGCATCTGGCTCCAGAGTATGGTGCAAATGTAGCCATCACAACACCACCAGGCAACAAATTCTTCTGGCTTTATGAAAATTGTCTTCTAAGGCCTGTGGATTGGATTAACCAGAGGGGAAAAGTTGACCTCCACCTGAGTCACTGTTCTACTTTAAGGAAGAGCAACCAGGGACTGCACGGATTATCACAGAATCACGGCTTCAGTCAAACACAGATGACTGGAGAATGAAAAGCTGTCCCACCAAGGGACCTTAAAAAGAGAAGTTTTGAGATTGAAAATTACAATAAAGTACAGCTCATGCTCTGATGTCCCAGAGGGCCTCCAGCTCAGCAGGCTTACTGGCTTTTAAGCAATTTGCCTACAGCCTTTATGCCTGAAGCCTTCAAATTAGACTGTAGATTTTCTACTGGGATTTGTTCTGGACAGAGAACAAGAGAGCAAGCACATGCCTGTAGCAGAACTGGTGTCACAGAGATGGCACACAGTTTAAGTAGGACGAGTCACCAAGTTCTCTGCAAAATAATCAGTTTCCTTTTCCCCAAGTAGTTTTAATGACTGCACAGCTGACAGAAGGTTTCAGGTACATCTCTATTCCTCCCAGCACTGGAAAGGCAAAGTTAAACATCCCACTAAGATAAACCAGAGAGGGCCATTCACTCTTGAGCCTTGCAGTGTGCCTGTAGCACAGCAGGAACACAGCACTCACCAAGCAGAGGATTCCAGTGCTTACCTATGGGAGTAAAGAAGAGCGTCGCTGAGAAGAGAAATCCCAGCACAAGTCCAATAACAAACATGGAGAGCAGGACAGAGCCAAATCTCCACCAGCTCACAACCAAGAGCAGGCCTCCAATAATTCCAGCCACTGCCGTCAAGATAAGACGCACTGCAAGAGAAAAGAGAAAATTCCAGCATTCTGGAAACTTCAGTTCCTGCAGTAACACACTCAGCAGCTTTACTTACATGCTTGTTTGGGTTTTTTCGGTGAGTTTGCATGAGGTAACAAATAAAAGTATCAGAACTTGCTTCATGCACTTCACTTAGATGCCAGCCTGCAGCTGGGGATGTGCTGCTGCAAGAGTGGCAGGGGGGCTGGAATGGAGGCCTTGGTACCACGTACATCAGTACCCTGAGTTCCCAGGGAGTTCAGGTGGCTACAGCTACCGCACATGTATCAAAAAAGGAATTCTGTGAGGTGGGACAGACAGAAAGAACTAATTCTGTCTAGTCTAACAAGCTGGGTGTAGACCACCTACTTCCACTTTACAGATGAAACCTGCATTTGACCTGAAACAGAGGTCCATGCATTGTCAAAGTAGGAAGAAAGTATGTTGCAAATTTCCAGAGTTTCCAAACAGCTCCCATCCTCCTCGGATAGATACTGAAATTAAATCCAGCTACTAATTCTGCATCACTGTGATGCTGGAAGCAACACTTACTCTGTTGCATATTCAGGTATTATGGCAATCAGAGCTCAAGCACCCAGGCATCACTCTGCTATCCTTCCTGTGGCTGGCCAACAGCACAACTGAGATTGTACCGGAGGGACTCGTAGCAAGAGTTTGGGAAGAGCACAGGGTATCCTGATACATCTACTCACCATCATAACTCAGGCCAGTTACCCTTGTAATGAATACAAAGAAGACGAATGCTGCAACAATGAAGCCCATGAAGAGTAAGTCTAGAGAAGAAGGAAAAAGTATTTAGCAAGCTTCATACCAAGCTCACTTCAGTGGATCTTCAGATACCTTCATATAACAACGGGGAAGGAACATAGCAGCTCACAAAAGGAGAGCCAGACAACACTTTGTTCTGGACAGGGGTGTCCTCAAGCACCACAGATAGTCAAAAATTACAGATTTATAGCTATATTGCCCAGCATGGACCCTAGTTCTAGGTTTCTACTCTTTGCATCCCAGAAACTTCCTGCTCTGAACTTGAAGGCTCAGAGCCTATAAAAGCAAAGCAGTGGACATAACTGGCACAGCATCACTACCAAGTGAATCTTGGTAGTAACACCACCATTCCAAGTTACCCGGAGTAACATTTATGAAGTTCCAACGAGACTAATGAGATGAGATGAAATATTCAGTACCTGTTTTCCAGAATCTGTGTCCAAAAAAGCAGGTGAAAAGACCAAGAACAGCAAAAGCAGTGAAGAATACTTTGGTAGAGAGTTTACCTACAAGAAGAAAGATAGGTTCAGTAGAGCATTCCACCTAGTAGTCCCAACAAGGAGATTAAGGTAAGGTCAGGTTGCTGTCACAAATTTTACTGACAACTCGAGAGCTGCCACTCTGTCAGGTCTGCAATGCCTGAATTAACAGTTGTCCTGGTAGGACCTTCAAAAGAATATTGAAATAGTCCCAGACTGATTATGAAATCAAGAGCTTCCTCCTTAATCAAGAGAGGTTTCTATAAGTAGATGTAACTTGTTTATAATACAGATACAACTTTGCCTGAAAATTCTCTGCTCAGCTTTAAAAAAGGGACATTCAGTCATTTATAAAAATCCGTGCTATGGGATTAGTGACCCAGGCAGCAACTATAGGCTTAATCACTGCAGCCTTCACCATTTGTCTCCCTCTCATACATTTGCCACGCAACAAAAACGATCATCAGCATCCCATTATGGCTCACCTCTGTCTTCCAGGTAAATTTCTTACCTATACTTAAGCTACTTGCAGAAGTAAACCACATTTTCCATGTGCTCTGAATTAGAGAGGTTTAGCCTAGGTAATTTGTCTCACATTGTCATAGGACAACACTGAGTTTGACAACAGTCACTTGTGTTACAGTATATAAGAAAATAATGAGAACAAATCTTACTTTATGAACCAAATTCTACCAATTATTCGTGTCCCTTCTGCATTCACAATGGGAGTGGCAGCTTTGCTCTGTTTCTGCTCAAATTCCATCATTATATAGCTTTGTACAAAGCAGCATGATGTGGTAGTCACTGCTGCTGACATTATCTTCATTCTTATTTTAGGTGACTGCCTCCTTTCAAAACACCTGCAGGTTACTGATTTCTGTTGGCACAGTTAGAAAAATCTGGCTGGAGCCTAATCTAGTCTGTGTTTTATTAGCTCACCTTCACATCCAGCATCCGCAGCCCTACAGATGATTTGAAATGATGTATCCAGTTGAAATGGACAAAGCTGGAGTGGCACTACAGAGTTCAGAGTTATATTTGCAAGCCACATATTAAACCTCCATTAAGTTATCTTTAATTGCTAATGGTTCTCCTTAGTCTTACTTCACCATTCTAGACTGAAGCAGACTTCACCATAAAGTAACAAAATATACACAGTGTAAAACAAAGATCTCCTGCACACATTAAAAAAATAAAGCACAGTCAGCATGTTGGAGCACAACAAGCTGCAGAGGAGTTGGCAAGGACATACAATTCCCAACTTACTAAGGGAAGAGCAGTTATCCACCAGGTCAGCAAAGCTGCAGGCATATGTATGCACAGGTATGTATGCAGCAGAACTGTTCCAAAGAGGATCCCACACTATAACATTGTAGATCACACCTTGTCCAGGAAGTGAGGAGAAGTAGACATTGGTCTTGTCATCAGCTGTCAGAGTAAGCATCTGAAAAAGTAAGTAAGTATCTGTGTTGCATTGAAGGCTCACAGGATGGAAGCCTCCCCTCCAGCACTACTGTGTTTTCTGACAGGGGAGAAGATCTCCCACTCCTGTGTTTTGCTCCTCCCCATTTTTGGATACAGTTCAGGTTCCCTACCAGCCTACTGACCCAGGTCTGGCCTCTGAGGCAGGCAAGGCTGCCATTCCACTCCCCAGCAGGGCCAGGGAGCCTGCTTACATCTCCCCTCCAGGAAGATAAGCACAGGGGAGGAGAAAACAAGAGAGCACCGCTGCCACATGGCTGGTACCCAGCACTTCAGGCTCACCTTAATGCCATTGGCCTTGATACTCTGCACCCCAGACATTTTCCGTATGTGGCTCATGAGCACCATCTCAGACAGGTCATTCTCCGGCAGGAAGTACTGGTACACGTCGTAGCGCAGCCGCCACCGCGAGTTCTGACCGGTCCCCGAGTCACAGGAGGGGGGGTTCGCTCCTCTGCAACGAAAAACACATCAGCCACGTGCCCAGCACAAGCCCCCAGACCTTAACAATTTTCAGCAGTTACCTGTCCACAGGATTCGCCTCTACTCTTCAGAGGTGCACACCAGCAGCTAACTCAAAGCTGGACTATATTTGTGAGCACAGAGCACAGCAGCATCACACAGAAGCACCCTGGGACAGGTGGTGTCTGTGCTGGTTTGTGCCTTTACACCTATAGAGGCTTCCTATGAATTGCCATAACAAGAATCCAAGAGGCCACAACAGCCAAAGACCACAACATTACTGTTTGTTTTTCCATGCAGTTCTGAACACAGTCTTCCCCATTCCCTGCATATCACTTGTGACACCAGGCACCATTCAGGAAATAATGCCTTTTAACTTGAAGTCTCAAGTTAAACAAAACTCTGGGTTATTATCATGCTTCAGTACTAGTAAAGAAATAAAACTGGCTGTAACACACAATTTCTCCTCAAACAAATTAAGTTGTTACAAGGAATGGAAAGATCCAGTATTTGCTGACTGCTTGCATTTCTGAAGTTGCATAACCTCCTCCACGAGATGTAAGTCTCAACTTTTATCTCTCTCATGCAGTACCTCTTCCCCTCCTCCTTCTCCCCATTTATAATTGTTGCAGCACACAAGATTCCTGCCAGCAGGCTGGATGGCTCAGCTGTTAACAGCAGGGTCTTGTTTTAGACTTTTGGCCAAACACAGGATTTGCTCAGTGCACTGAAGTTTTCCACATACCTGGTATATCCCAAGTTTGCAGGGGCAAACTTGATGTGTATATCAACCAACGTGTAGTCCAGGTAAATATTTGGATCCACTTCCAAGTCAAATTCTAGATTGCAGCCCCCAGGAATAGGATCTAGAACACAGAGAAGATAACTGCAGTTATGCACTTGCAGGCACTATCTGCTTGCTGAGCACAGGTTCCGGCCCTGCAGGCAGCCCAAAGGTTTCACTGCAGTCTCACAGGTCTCCACACATGGGTGACTGGAGTGTTGGAACAGAAGGATAGAAGCTCCTCTAAGGTCTTGCACATGGGTCAGGGCAATCCCAAGCACAAACACAGGCTGGGTGGAGAATGGATTGAGAGCAGCCCTGAGGAGAAGCACTAGGGGGCATTGGCTAACAAGAAGCTTCACATGACCCAGCAACGTGTGCTCACAGCCCAGACAGCCACCAGCATCCTGCACGCAAAGAGGAGTGGGCAGCAGGGTCAGGGAGGGGGTTCTGCCCCTCTACGCTGCTCTGGCAAGACCCCAGCCCAGCACAAGAAGGATATGGACCTGTTGGAGTTAGTCCAAAGGAGGAGCATGAAGACGACCAGAGGGATGGAGCACCTCTCCTATGAGCAAAGGCTCAGAGTAGGGGTTGTTCAGCCTGGAGAAGACTCCGGGGAGACCTTTCTAGCAGCCTCCCCATTCCCAAAGGGAGTCTACAAGAAAGCTGGAGAGGGAATTTTTACAAGGGCCTAAGGTGACAGGACAAGGGGGAATGGCTTTAAGCTGAAGGAGGGTAGATTTAGATTGGATATGAGGAAGAAATTCTTCCCTATGAGGGTGGTGAGGCCCTGGCACAGGTTGCCCAGAGAAGCTGTGGCTGCCCCATCTCTGGAAGTGTCCAAGGCCAGGATGGACAGGGCTCTGAGCAGCCTGGGATAGTGGAAAGTGCCCATGGCAGGGGAGGTGGAACTGGATGATCTTTATGGTCCCCTTCGAATCCAAACAGATTTGTGATTCCATGATCACATGCACAGCAGTTTTCTATTCTAAGACTTGAGTGATGGCAAGACCATAGAGTACCTCCTATAAACAACTCACAACTCAGCAGTGACAAAACTTTTTCAGCCCATTTCAAAAGAATTTCTGGTATCTCCATCAGATTTCCACCATGTAAGACTAAAAGGTCAACACTTCATTCCACAGATGACTTGACTAAGCAGAGCTGGCATGCCCTGAGCACGTACCTTTCTCCATGTAGGGAATGGAGATGGCAGTGCTGAGCACCTGGCCAGCATCCAGGGCACGCAGGTACCATGTACACACGGTCTGCTCGGGCCGAAGGATGGACACCAGCCCTTTGTCTACTCCAGTTCCTGAGCTGTTCACCAATGGAGTCTGCACAGAAACAAATTATAGAAACAAGCAGTTCTTCTTGAGAAGATTTCTACCATATTTTGACAATATTCCTATATTTTGATAATATCACAAGAGCCCATTCCTGCCACAAACCTGCCAGGCACACACATCAGTGCCAGTTACAACAGATCAGGCTCTGCCCAAGATGTATTTGTGCTTGGAACTGTCCAGTTCCATGTGCAGGACCTTGCACTTGGCCTTGCTGAACTATATGAGGTCTGCACAGGCCCACCTCCCAACCATGTCAAGGTCCCTCTGGCATCCCTGGCTGGTGAAAAAAGGGAGTTCTGACACCACACACTGCCTGGCTCAGGTTCAAAACCCCAAGTGACAAGTGTGGGACTACTAAAGAGCTAATAATCATAAGCAAGTTGCAGAGAAATCTAGCTAGTAGATCTGGCAGTGGATTGACTAGTAAAAATGTAAAAGGGCTGGAATATCCCTCACAAAATGTTGTGAGATGGCAGCAAGGAAGTGTTCTGGGAGCCAATGTACAGAAACACCTTCCTATCTCCACCAGAATGGAGATGACTGTATGACAGCTGCCTTAACACTAGCAATGCCAGATCTTTCTGGGGCCAGGCCAGCTACTGACCTAATCCCCAGCAGCACCACCCCTTCCAGAACCAGAGCTCTTGAGGAAAGATCAGGCAGCAATGACAGTATCACAGTCTCAAAGCTGGAACAACCAGCTGACCTGCAGTCACATTTTCAGCATGGAAAGTGCCTTTGTCCAAGGCAGCCACAGTTACCCGAGGCAACACTGCAAGGAAGCACATTGGACCTGGCAGACTTCAAGGTCTGGCTCAACTTCATATTTCTAGAGGTAGGCCAGCCCTAAAAGCAGTACAGCTGCATTTATGCATCACTGCCCTTGGCCTGGTAAGGCCCATGAATGCAAAGAGGATCTGAAGTGGCAGCAGAAGATTCTAATGGTAAGCAAAGACTGAACAGGTGTAACAGTAATGCCTCAGCCCTGTAATCCTGGATGTTTCACCACTACAAGGATGGCTGAGCTGGGTGACTTGTGTTACAGGTCACTCATCTTCTAAGCTTCCCAGGATACTTCCTGGCACTCAGTATATTCTGATTTCAAAGATGCTGGCGGAGAGAGGGGAACTGGACGGCAGCTGTCAGACCTTCATCTACCACCTTCAGCTTAGTCAATGTTCTGTTCAAATACCAGAGAGAGCCTCCCAGCACCACCACAACAACAACAACAAAAATCAGTATTTTAGATTAGCCTCAGTTTGTCTCATCATTACTGGGATGCAGGGTATAGCAGCAGGAATGCTTTTATTGCTGTCTAGAAGTAGCAGCTTTCACTGGAGTACTGTGGAGGAATTTCTCATGTTACCAAAGGAGAATTAGATTCAGGACAAGCAGCTAGGATAACAACACATCACATCTGCAGTGGTTAGATCCAAGCTACGGAAACAGCAGACAAGTAAACATCCCAAAGTGACTGTGTATAGGGCATCTGGCAAACACACACACACAGATCTGGTTTCAATATGACAGGCTGACGGACAGCAGTCAGTACAGCCACATGACAAAAGCACCACTTCCACCAAATAAAGTGCCTTGAAACATTTTCAAGCCAACTCTGAAATTCCTTTAGATTCAGTCTAAACTCAGTCTTTCAAAATAGCAGCTATGACATATAAGTACAAGAAAGGATTTCTGAAGCTACAATAACACTGTCTAACAACCAAGCAGGTAAAAGACACTCACTATTTATACAGCTTCAGTTGAATAGTCCTACGTGTACCAGAGGCAAGTCCTCTGTTGAAAGAGAGGTAGCACTTAACAGAAGTGACACTCTTACCTTATCAAAGGATATCACCACATCACGCTGCTGGGCATGCACTTGAAAAATAACCACAGTCACGTTGCTGGCAATGTTCCTGATTACAGCCTCCACTGGATTGGTCTGGTTAAGGAGCACATTTCTGAATTTTCCCAAGGAGAGCTCAAGAAGACCTGCATTACAAAAAAAGGAAGATATAGGGTTTTTTTTTGGTCCAGAGGGAAGCAATTACCAGGGAGGTCTGGAAGTTTCCAGTAGCCCAGCATTAGTCAGCTGGGAGCAGAGCAGGATGTTGCTTTGTGCTGCTGTCATCCTGTGAGCTGTACCAAGGTTTCAAAGACTGCTGCACACAGAGCTGTTACCTGCAGCTACAGGCACAGCCAGAGCACCTGCCCTGCAGCGTGGCACTCACCTGAGCACAGGGACAGGGCTTCCTGCCAGGACTCAGGATTTGATACAGCTGAGCTCACCAGCTCAGCCAACCAGCCAGCTACACTCCAAAAAGTCAGTAAGAGAAGATACTGAGGACTGCCTGATCTTTGGCAGATACAGGTCAGTACGTTTGTATCAGCCAGCCAACTTGCACAATATCCATCACACTTTCCAGGTGAATTCCTACAGACCATGGGAACTGGACTCAACTTCTAGAAGACAGAGTCAAATCTGTAGTTTACATATAAACATTTATCCACTTTCAGCTATTTCACATGCTTTTTTGCTGCCAAACTGTTTTTAATCATTAGGACTGCTGCATCCCCATTTTCAGACCTAAAAATCTGACTCATTTTTCCTAGACACAACCTAAACCAGTTCTTCTTACAATGAGCACAACCCCATGATCCACTGTCATTTTAACTTAAAGAGAACCACACGACCTAGGAGGAAAGATCTTTGAGAATCAGCTTTGGCTTGTCATTCAAGTCCTGCAAGCAAGCCTGGCTTCTCCCTGTCCCTGAAGCTAGGTTCTGGAGGGACAGGGGATGCCAAGGGAGGAAAGCGAAGCAGCCACACAGAAGCCACACGATGCTCTTTGGTTGGTGGTTGCAGCCAGACTGCACAATGCCTTCCAGGTTTTTCCCTGATTTCCTCTGCCTGCACACAGTACCCAAACAGACCTCAAACTTATCAAGCCTAAACACACACACACACATACACACACACACTTCCTCAGTGAAGTTGCCTCTGGTGGAAAGGGTTGATACTGCCAAGTACCCTAACACAGAGTCATCAGCAGCACCATCCCACGGACACTTGCTGATGACACAAGGGGGCTCCCATTCACAAGGGAGGGGACAGTTTTCTTATCTGAAACTATACCCAGTACTCTCTGACTGCTTTCCTGTTACTCTTCTCTCTCTCCTGCCAAGAGCTGGCATCATTGGCCAGTTTCTTTGCCTCTTGGTATGTAAATAGAGGGGAGCTCCCACCCTCATGCCTCCTCCTACACTCCCTGCACAGTGAAGGAAGGAACTTCAACCCTTACATGCTCACTCCCAAAATTCAATTAATACCAGTACTGCATCACCAATAAAACCTCAGGTAAAATATGGGGGATCATAAACCACTTGTGAGGAAAGAACAATTCTCCATTTTTCTGTTCCATCATCTGCAGTTTGTGTTAAGGTAGAAGTTTCTACACCAAATTTTCACACAGTAATTAATGTAAAATTAAAGCTGCAAAAAAAACTTTGTGTATCCTTCAGTTTCTGATTCTTCAGAGTCCCTTGAGCAGCATTCAGATATCCTCAGATCTTTCCTCATTAGCTCAAGTTCTACCAGAAATGCAAGCAGCAGTATGAATGCTAAAGAAAAGCATTCAGAAGGCACAGACTATACATTTATACACTCAAAAATTGGCAGTGAAAGCCCACAATGCAAGAAAAATAGTTTTCTTTGATGTTTAAAACCTTCAGCAGAGCTTCCTGAACCACAAGACATTCTCACTTAGATGTTCTTTTAAGAAAAAAGCTGAAACCATACACAGTCTCTGTGATCTACATCAAGGGGAAAAAAACTGCGTTGCTCCACCTCGTTTCTCACCTCTACTCCGTACCCATACCCAGGGGCCTTGGCATAAATAAGGACAGATTCATCAGCAAGACACGCAGCCACTACTTCAGCATGATCATGAGACTCTAAATGTCAGAGGCACTCTCTCAAGTTTAATTAGCATGGTGAATTAAGGTATGGTGTTCTATATTGCTTTACTGTTTGCGTAACTGCTCCAAGAACAGAGCATGTGACTCACATTATCCCAAAGTCTGGGCATAAGAGCAGAGACTCAGGGTGAAGAACAAGAACATCTACACCCATCACACAAATATTGTTCAGCTTGCTGTTCACAGGCTCCTCAAACCACACTTCCAGTCAGGCCTGAAAGATGACGAGCACTGCAGAGCAACAGAACCTTCTAAGAAGCTTTTGGAAGAGCTCCACAGCCACCGACCACAGCACCCTTCCAGCCTTCTCCATCTCTGTCATTTGAAGAAGTCACTCCTGGTGCACTGAGATAGAAAGGGAAGATGGTGAGCAAGACTAATCGGTTAAATTAACCAACTCACAACTCACCAGGCCTACTGCTATCACCAGTTCTCTGGTTCTAATACCAGACAGGTATTAGACTCCCTGAGCCACAGAGAGCTCAGTCTTGTCAAATATCCTTAGAAGGACAGACACAGAGACCTCCATGACCACACAGAGCTGGCCACAGCACACAACCTTCTCCTTTGGGCAAGCTTGATCTGCCTGGAGGTGGCCCACTAGACAGCTCTGCAGGACCAGCAGCACAGTTAACACCACCTCACAAGTGAGAAAGTTGATCCAGCAAGTCAGCAACAGAGACAGGAGCAAAATCCAGGCATCCCAACTTGTTTTACTGCTTCCAACAGTGAAGGTCTGGAAACACTCCAAGGTGCACAGGCTACCCCCTCTTCCTTGCCCTGTAGGAAGAACCATAACAGTCACTGCATATCAGAGTAATTTTGGGTTAGATACATGAGAGGAACCCCCACTATTACAGAGCTTATCAACTGAACAGATGCTCAGAGGAAGTCAGCATTGCTGAAACCGAGCACACACAGAGCAAAGATGGAGCACTGAGCATGTATTACTCCATATAGAGCACCAGCACCAGAACTGGAGCACAGACAGTTCTGCATAAAGAACTGATGAACAGAGGCAAACAGCCCACTCTGTCACCCCGCACTATCTTTTCTCTCACACGAAGGGCAAAAACAGTAAAGACAGCAAAGAAACAGAACCTCCTGGAGCTCTTCTGAGATCAAAAGTCCTTATTCCTAGCTCTAAACAAGACAATCAATTCCAGAGCCTCAGCACTTGTTATCCCTTCCCCGTGATACACAGTTTCCCCAGAAGGCAACACCCAGCTTGAACTATTTCCATTATGCTGATTCAGTGCCAAGCTCTTGGTTCCTCTGATGCTTTGAGTAAACCACATTTCCAGCTCCAAGAGCCAAGCGTCACTCACCACCGCCACAGAGCAGTTAACCACACGGGGTTCTTGATTACACCTAGCAGTCCAATTTCCAGTAAGAAACACAGCTGAAGAAATGCCACTGCTGCCCATACAGAACAGTCTTCACCCTACAGAGCCATGCTCAAACATTATGCTTCCCTCAGACAGGTTCTGTGCAGCCAGAGAAAACACATTTCTACCGGGTGCCCAGCACCTTGCAGTGGATATGCAGAACAACCTGATGTAAGCAAGCTCCAGGAGCTAAGGAGAACTTTCCAGTGCAGGGTGTACAACAACAAGTAGTCACATGAAGACATTTAATGAAGATGAAGTGCAAGCTCAGACTGACAACCAGTTTGAGTAAGAAAAACATTAGCATACAGTTACTTAAACAGAATAAAGCCTGGAGCCATATCCTATCAGACCTGTAAGGCCATGCAGACACGGATGATGAGAGAGCCCTGCTACAAGGTCTCTGTCTTCCCACACTACTGAACCCCCCAAAAAAGACAGCACCCACCCCACTCCCAAAAAAAGCAGGAACATTTCTGAAAGCTTCTGAACTTTGATTGTGTGTGTACTGAGACTCATGCTTAGAACAGCTTGATGCTTAAAGCAGATGACACCACAGAATGTGGCTTGTCGCCATCTGCACCATTCCCATCCAAGAGAACTGTTCTGTTCACCAGACTAGAGGTCTTTACAGCCTGAAAAGTGAGAGAACAGTTTTGTGTGAGCCTCTGATTACAAAATATCATATCTGCATAGACTAAGCAGCTGGCACAAACAAGTTTCACCCAGATAAGCTCCCTTTACAAAAGCACTGCTCAGTCCTGATTACACTATAAATTCACTTTAGTTTTTCCAACACTAAACAGCCCAGTTTGATGTAGCAAACACAGTCAGTTGAACTCCTCCTCAGGAAGATAGAGCTCCCTGGAAGGCAACAAACACAATGTATAAAACACCTCTGCACAGAGACCAAGTTTGAAGAGCTGCAGCCCATCAGAAGCCCAGAGAGGTAACACAGGCCATCGTGCAAAGATTTTACTTATCAGCACTTTTAAAATGAAGCAGGATCTTCAAGGACAGGAGTTAGCAGAGCCCATCCCTGCAAAGTGGGTGTCCACAACTGAATAACCACAAGACAATTTCAAATCAGTGAACCATTAAGCAAGTGGCCTTGTTTAAAGGGCCTAATGATCAGCTAGACTCTGGTACACAAATTACACAGCTTATTAGCTTTTCACTAGGGAAATACTTTCCCCCTCCACCCTCAATCTTGCAAGGAAAAACAGCAACAGGTTCCTTCAAGACAAAGCAGTTTGCTTAGTCTCAGAGTTGCTTTGCCTTTTTACATACTATAAAAAAATTACTCAACACATGACCCATTTTCATCAAGTCCAGCAGACAAACTGCTTGTTAGCATCCTTTAATATAAACACTAAGGTCTAAGAACCCTGACCCTTCATTCTCACACCTGCTTGCCACCATCAGGTGCCCAGCCAAAGCTTTCAGGTCCTGCAAGAAACAGGGAATACTTGGCTCTCATTAGGATCTTGGGCATGAGACTTGGGCAGAGAGAAGCCTTCCACACCTGGGACTGGTTTCAAATGCTGTCCTGCAGCCCTGCAAAGTGACCCAAGAGTCTCCTTCAGGACAATTAAGCTTCATTCATTCAAGGCCGGGTTGGGTGGGGTGTTGAACAACCTGGTCTAGTGGAAGGTGTCCCTGTCCATGGCAGGGGGGTTGAAATGAGATGAGGTCCTAAACCATTCTAGGATTCTGATTAGAAGCAAGTTTAAAAAGAAAGCAAAACTAGAGGAGGAGGCGTCTTATATCAGCCCTAATATGAAGGACTGCTTGCTTATCTCTGAATTATCTCTGAGAGGAAACTGTTTATTTTTTCCTTTATTTGAACAGATAAGAGTTTAACCAGAAAAAAAAAGTGACTGTAAATCTTCCCAAACTGCTTTTATTAGAGCACACTTAGCTCTGGACTCCTATTTTAGTCACACGCAGCAACACAGGGAAATTACAAAAAAAGCCTATGCCAAATAAAGTCAGATTACATCAGTACAGACAACAAGTAACTTCAGGAATCAAGCTGCAAATTGTTGGCTTTGCTCCTTCCCCTAGTTTTATAACGACAGTGGTTTTCAACCCACCATCCACTGGGGGTGGTGGAAACCCATGGCCACCTGTACGTGGTTGAGGGGGAAAAAACCCCAACCAAACAAAAACAAACCTACTTTTAACCATGTTCCCTTTGTCACGTAAACTCATGTTCATAGGTAGCGAATGCCACCTTGTTTCTGTACAGCGAATACAGCCCTACACCAGCCGCATCAGCTGCGCCGCATCCCCGCAACGGCGCGGTTAAAATGATTCCGAATTATCCACGGAAGAGTTAAAATTATGGCGTTCATAGCAATTAAGGTGTGGGGGAAAAAAAAAAAAAAAAAAAG
>VXAZ01002895.1:217423-277725 GCA_013399875.1 Gymnorhina tibicen | reverse complement strand
GGGCGGCTGGGGCGGGGCGGGGCGGGCGCTGGGGGCGGGGCGCAGGCGGGGCCCGCCCGGCAGGGGTCGCTCCCGGCCCCTCAGGCACCTGCGGGAGGGCCGTGCCGAGGAGGGCGGTGGGGGCGCGGAGGGGCCGCGCTCTGCCGCCGTAACAGCCGCCAGCTCCTAAAAATGCACCTTAAAATGGTGGGGCTTGGGACCAGCGCTTTGGGACTTGCGGTTTTAACTTAGGGGCGTGAAGACACCCCACCTCCCAGCTTACATGCGCAGGCAAACAAAAGCCGGGAAAACCCTTCGGGCGGATTAGTTTGTATGGTTGCTGCACCCAGAGCATGAGTGACAAGGCTACAGAGGGGTTATTTATAAGGGCATGTAGTGACAGGATAAGAGAAATGGCTTCAAACTGACAGAGAGCAGGTTTCGATTGGATATGAGGAAGAAATTCTTTACTCTGAGAGTGCTGAGGCCCTGGCACAGGTTGCCCAGAGAAGCTGTGGCTGCCCCATCCCTGGAAGTGTCCAAGGCCAGGCTGGATGGGGCTCTGAGCAACCTGGAATAGTGGAAGGTGTCCCTGCCCATGGCAGGGGGCTGGAAAGAGATGGTCTCTACGGTTCACCTGGGGGAAGGCTGGCATTGTACGCAGCTGTCAGAGATAAGAAAGACGGGCACATACTGACTGCCACGAATGGCATTTATTCGCCGACCCCTGGGCACGGAGGCCGGATGCTGGCTCTAATTTGGCTTGCTGGGGACACTACACTCTGGCTTTTCCGTGCTAGACGTGATGCCTGCTCAGATGGGGCCTGGAGTGGAGCACCTGAGCGCTGCTGCTGCCGCCTTGAGCTGGGATCAGAGCGACCGCTGCACAGCAAAAGCTGCCACGCCGTGGCACTAACAGAATCACTCAGGTTGGAAAAGAACTCTGAGATCATCAAGTTCAACCTATGACTGAACACCACCGTGTCAACCAGACCGTGGCACTGAGTGCCAAGTCCAATCTTTCCTCAAACATCGGCGGGGACGGTGACTCCAGCGCCTCCCCGGGCAGCAGTTCCAGTGTCTGAGCACCCTTTCCGTGAATAAATTCTCCCTGGTGTCCAACCGCTCCTCCCGGCCGGCAGGCGGCGCGCGCGCCCCGCGTGCCCGGCCCTCAGAGGCGGCGGCGGCGCGGTCATGGCGGACCGGCTCACACAGCTGCAGGACGCCGTCAACTCGGTGAGGCGGCCGCTGCCTCCGCTCTCCCGGGGCCGCGGGGCACGGCACGGGCTGCGCCGCTTGGGCGGGGATGCGGCCCCCCCGCCCGCAGCCCTCCAGCCGGGGGTACGGCCGCGGGTGGGGGGTGCGCACCCTCCGCGCGGCGGGCGTGCTGCGCGGGCGGGGGTGCGCCGTGAGCCGGAGGTGGCCGTAGCGGTGGGGCAGGGGGATTAACGCGGTGTTAATTGGTGCCGGCAGCTCGCGGACCAGTTCTGTAACGCCATAGGAGTGCTGCAGCAGTGCGGCCCCCCGGCCTCCTTCAGCAACATCCAGACGGCCATAAACAAGGATCAGCCCGTGAACCCCACGGAAGGTGAGTCCGGCTTCCCGCGTCTCCTAAACGCGAACGCGCTTTGCTGTAGTGCAAAGTCGGGAATGCGAAATCCGGGCTCGGCAAAGAATTCCTCCCGTAGCTGGTGGAGTGATCGAGGTTAAGTCGTGAATGGGTGTTGGATGCACTTTCTGCATAACATTGTGACAGCAGAGTTGTGCTTGTTTCTAATAATTCCCTGAGTGATTGCCTGAGTTGTGCTGTGTTTTGTGCAGAGTATGCCCAGCTGTTCGCAGCTCTGATCGCTCGCACTGCCAAGGATATCGATGTTCTCATAGATTCCCTGCCCAGTGAAGAATCCACAGCAGCTTTGCAGGTAGGAGTTTTCCTAATTCCAATATCAGAACACTCCTGAAGGCGAATATCCTCCTTTTTTTTTTTTTTTTAACACATTTTTTCATCTCTAGGCTATGTTGTTGAAAAATGATTTTAATACAAACTTGAATTTTTCATGAGGGTAGCCTGTGAGTACTTTGTAGGCTTAGTGGAAATACTGAACTTGCATCTAGTTCTAAATAAGATTATACTCAGTGACAGTATTTTAAACTTAGTTGTCTGTTAGAATGTAAAAAAAAAAGGTGTTTTTATCACACCACCACTGTAATGGAAACTGCTCACCCTTTTTCTCAGATATTAACAGAACAGATGGAACAGTACTGATGCTTTATGCATTGTTTTATTAATTTTTTTCCGCTTGGATAATATTTCATATTTTCTCACATTTCATTTTGTAGCTGCAGAACCAACACTTTAGAGAAGTCTTTTGTTCTTCCACATTGTTTCTGGTTAAAGAGTTTGCAGGGTGTCCTTTAAGTTCTTCAGCTCTTTTTGATAACCAGGAGTCTTTCTTTGAACCAGCCAAATTTGGTTTTTATTTGGTTTTTTTTCTGTTATTTCACAGATTTTACCTATTAAAGCTATCTTTTTTTTTTTTTTCTCTTAACGGCTAGATTTACATCAAGTATTTTCTTTTTGGAATGCGTAAAGGATGCAGAGTGCTGTTTCCCTGACAAACGTGGTGATCACCTTTAAGATCACCTGAAGGTTTTTAACCTGCATCTGTAACCATTCAAAAGTGTTTTACAAAAGATTAACCCTGAATGGGCCAAATAGAAATGACTTGGTAGTGGCATCCCGTTTTGTTTTAAACAGAGGAGGTTAAATTTGGAAACTTTGCTGGTCACAGTAATTGCTGAACATACTAATTGGGCTCGTTAACACTTTTCATGCATAATTTCATGTAAGTGCATTTTTAATAGCTGAAGATAGAATGCCTGCTGCAGACAAATTCCGGTTTCTTCCATGACTGAGCAGGGTCTGATCAAAGTGGCAGCTGATGTGGGTAAAGCAGGGTGCTCCACAAAGAGGAGCTGGTTATCCAGTAGGGATATGCTTTCCGTAGAGGTGATACTTCAACAATGAAGAGCTTCATGTCACAAAATTTTCTGATGCTTTCTCTCTGGTGTGGTTTTAAGATAAATTAGCTTGGATTCCATCACTTGGATTCCAGTTTTGATTTTTATTTTCTGTTGCTTAATTTGGTGCAGTATTAAATATTCTGGTAGTCTTCAAAGAAATGGTGTTGAAGGTGCTTGAAACACTCAAATATGCAGCATAGGTTTTGCTGAGAAGTGGTAGATAGTACTTGGTTAATAGAAATGTACTTAGGCTGATCTGCTTTCTTTATACTAAAGTTGTCTTGGTGTGTGTTTCAGAGCTGAGTCTTGTCTTAAATGAGAAAAGGAGCTGCTACACGAATGCTCAACACAATTTACCTGCCCCTTTTGAGTTCCCTTTTGGTGAAGCTGACAGTACAAATTCTGGTCTAATCTGTGAATTAGCTGAAGTCAACTATTAAACAACTGAGACTGAAGTCACTGAGCTGCATTCTAAACTTCATTGTTTCACCTTTGCCACCTTCCTTCTCTGACCCTCCCTCCGAGGGCTATCAAATCCTTCACTCTTACATTAACCTTCATTAAAGCCATCAGTCCTGCAGAACACAAGTTGAACATCTGGATAGAATTTGCCAGCTTGTTCAAGCAGGGCTTCGGAAGGACCTGTATAATTACTTTAAAAAACAAACAGTTTGAAATTATTTTGCTTTGCCTTTTCTGTTATTCAGTTAGAACAAGTTTTAGTCAATTAAATTTGGTAAATATTTTAAAGTATTGAAATATTTTGAAGTTAAAATGTTTTATTTCACTGTATTTTGTCTAACTGAAAAGCAGTTTGATACTGAAGAGGTTAAATAATACAGTTTCATCTGAACAATGCTATTTAATGAAAGGTTTAAGTTCTGCTGAGTAGAGATCCTTTCATTAGAGGATAAATACTCCTCATAAGAAGAGCTGTACTGAGCCAAGAGTCATAGCATGAAAGAAGCTAAAATTCCTATTTAGTTTTTTTGGTGTTTATTCCTTGTGGATATGCACTGGTTCAGGCTGCAAGCTGTACCAAGTCGCTCTGAAGATGCTAGGATATAACTGAGGGGCTAAAGGAGAACCTTTCTCTTTTTAGGGAGCACCAGCTGTTCACTCAGCATCCTTGAGCAGCAAAGTCACTTTAGGGTTCTGTTGAAGATCCTTGCTTTTCCCTGTTGCCTAATATCAAATTAATATCAAAAGACGAAACTCTTGCAACAGTGTTAAAATAGTAAAATAAAAAACAGGCCTTCATTGAAAGCTTCCGGGTGTCCCGATGGTCATGGGCACACCCAGCATCAGATTTCTACAATTTTATAAATTTAACAAATTGGCATATCTAATAAATACTGTCCAATTAGAAGAGTAGTTGGTTAGGTAGTTTTCCCTGGATTCTACCCCACTGGAGTTGTTCCAGGGGCTTCTTTGCCCCATTCCTTGTGTCTCCTCAGATTCTGGTTGGAAAACAAAAGGTCCTTGTCAGGCTTCTTCTTCGTAAAAATAAGACTAAACAGAATTCCAAATATGCGTTAGAAGGGCTAGCTTATTGTTCTAAAGGGAAAGGGTAGGAAAAATACTAGGACTACGTAATAGTAGCCTCCAGACCTACAAATACGTGAAAAATACATAAAAAGCCAAAATCTTTGGGCTTTATCCGGGTTTTACTTTGAAGGCTGCGAGCCTGTACCGGCTGGAGGAGGAGAACCACGAGGCTGCGGCGCGGCTGGAGGAGGTCGTGTACCGCGGGGATGTGCTGCTCGAGAAGATCCAGAGCGCGCTGGCCGACATCGCCCAGTCGCAGCTGAAGACGCGGAGCGGCACCCACAGCCAGCCCCTGCCCGACTCGTAGCGCCAGGGGGCAGCGCGGCCCTGCCCAAGAGCCTCGGGAACGCCTCTGGATGCACCGAGAATGGAGCGGCCGGCCCGGCGCTCTGCTCCGCGTCGGGAACAGCGGCTTTGGCACAGCTCTGCTGCGGGTTTTGCGTGAGAAACGCTTCTGCAGGGGCTCTGTTCCGGATCTGTGTGGATTGGTGTGTGTTTCCTTGACTTAAAACGAGCTTTCTGTTCACAAATATGACTTCAATCGAATTTGTTACATATTAGAAGTATTTGAGTAAGTTAATTCCACTATGGTCATGGTATGTTTTTTTGTAAGCCTCAGACACATTTGAGTTGGCCAGAGTTCCCTGGAGACAGTGCTGTGAATGCAGTGATGGTCATCTGTTTTAATTAACAGCGCTGGTAATTAAACATTTGTGTTGTTCATTGGCTGGTTTACCACCCTTTGCAGAGCATGTGAAATGATAAGTAAACTGATATTTGCAGAGTGATTGTTCTTGTCACTGGCATTGCATTTACAAAGAAATAAACCTGCAGGTGTCTGATACTGACATTTATTACTGTTTGTAACTCACAACTGATCCTTTGATTCCATTGGTGCCACTGACACACTTGCTCTTACTTGCTTGTGCTATTTCTCTGCTTTTGCTGATATTCTGTATTCTCTTGGCAACTGGTGAGTGCCTCTAAAGCAGGCAGTGATGAGGAAGCATTGGATAACTGGGTAAAAACTAGCAGTGAGAAAACTGAAAATAGCTTGTTACATAAAGTTGCTTTTCAGTGTAAGCAGTGGCTGCCACATGAATGCTGTGATCATAGGCAGCAAGATTCCTGTTGTCCCCAAGGTGTTCTACAGAGGTGTTTTTATCTTCACACACTTAATCACTGAATGAATTTTTGCTCTTTGTTGTAGGACTATAGAAATACCAGTATCTTCTTTGATATTTAAAATAAAACCCCAACACCAAACCAGCAGGAAATGTTGGGTTCAAAGCATGAACTTAAACTTGGTCATTTTCTGTTGTTTTGAGTTACCAGCTGTGACGGTTTAGGCCAAATTCAGGGAAACGTCCAAAAGGAACGTCTCCTCAAAGGAAGGCAGGTTACAAACCACCCCTTCCCCCACTTGGGTTCGGGAAAAACAAATTTTCCTCAGAGGAAAGCGAAGGAGAAAATAAAACTATTTATTTAACAAACACACAGGAAAACAATACTAATAATGCTAACTAATAAAATATCTCGCTCTGGAGAGAAAACCTGAAAGATTTTAGAGTCCTGTGGGTGCGGTCTCTCTCCTCCTCCTCGGAGCTGGGTCAGCGTGGGGGGCCCCCCCCTTCCAGGCCGGTGGAAGGTCCCCCAGTGGGGTTCTGATGTTCTGGTGTTCCGAACAAGTCCAGAAGAGAAGAAGGGAAAAAAACGAAGTCCCGAGAGAAAAAAAAAAACCTCAACTCTCCGTCCCTCTCCGAAGAAACAGAGCTGAAGAAAACTGACCGAAAAGCCAGAAGAAGTGCTTCCCCTGCCCGCCGCAGAAGTAGCTAATCTCTGTGTCCTTGAAGCACAAACTGTTTTGAAAAGTTCGCTCAGTTTTTTTTTTCCTCTGTCTCTTGCATCCAGTTTTAAAGGCATAGAAAGGCTCAGGAATCATGTCTGGGCATAGAGCAATGGTAGGGGATACAACAGCACAGTCACCCCAAGACACCAGCCTTGCTTATTTCAGGATGTTGTTTGTTGCCACAGAACATCTGCTCATTTCCTGATCAAAACCACCCGTTTCTATATATTGAATACACTGTCACTGACTTGAAAGTTACACATGCTGCTAATGCATCCAGACAAATCAGAGCAATTCAAAAATGCCTTTAGCATGCTGATCCTTAAGGAATTAGATGCAGCCTCTCACTTGACTGCCCCAGTGACAGAACAAGTGTAGCACAGCAGTGTTTTGAGGATTAAAAAAGGCAAAGGTGTTCCTACCTCTAACAAATACTAAAACTGGAAGTACTTAATGAGACTGATATTTCATTGCTTAATAATATTTTATGAAATGTGCATATCTGTTACATAATCTGTAAACTTAGTCTGCTCTTGTGAAACTCTTGTACTATCAGATTCTGCAGAAGGAAAAAAAGATTGGAGAGTGAACAGGCTACAGTACAGCCCCAGGCCTGTGGCAGTTTATCAAGCCACATGTCCTTTATTTATTATGCCCATGTCCTGGGGAGGCTTAAGAGGCCAGATTTTCATTTGAAGTCAGTCATGGGGCCTGTTTTCTGTTTTTTCCTGGAAAAACTACATCCAGTGCATCTCAAGATGGTTGGGATTAGGGCGGGGTGAATTTTGTTGTTTGCTTGCTTTTTGGACTAGTTGACTTGGAAAGAGGGAAAAGTTTGGGCTTCGTGAATTTTTTTTTTTTTTTTTTTGAGATGTCTTAAATTGAGATTTGTATGTTGCTGGAAAAGGGGTTTGATCTTCATAGGAGATTCCGTCTTACAGCTTAACATGTGCATCACCTCACACTTGTTAACTTGGGAACTGTGGGAGTGTACATCTTCAGGAATGACAGGTCTTTTCATTTCATAGCCTTCTGTTTTTTCATACTTGAAAACTGCTGTGTTTCTGCAGCCTGATACTGCTTAACTGTGGAAGCTCTTTCTTCTAGTTGCTGTTTATGCATCAAACAGGTAGTCACACTTGGAAGTAAACCATAACCAGAAGTATAAATAAGCTCCCTTGTAAGTATGTTTGATGTTTCAATACTTCAGCTATTGTAGATTTTCACCCGCTCTTTCACAGTCTGCAGCTTGGTCAGCAAGGTGTGAATCTTCTGTTGGGTCTGACACAAAAAAGGAGGGAAAACATTGATTTGATGCAGCTGTCTAATGGACAAAGCATTAGTTTGGGGTCTGCAGATGTGGATTCCTTTGCCCTCTATCATGTGCTGATTTGTCCAGCTGCTGTTCTTGGGGTTTGAACATCTCTGTTCAGAACACACTGTGTAATGGTGGTGATGTCCTTGTACTCAGGCAAGAATTGTGGGGCATGCAGGATTACTGGGTCTGTGTCATTTTTAACACGCCTCCTACTTTCAGTACATTAGAAAAAGCGGGGGAATCACAGAATCATAGAATGGAATGGGACCTTAAAGCTCATCTCGTTCCAACCCCCCTGCCATGGGCAGGGACACCTTCCACTATCCCAGCTTGCTCCAAGCCCCATCCAACCTGGCCTTGGACACTTCCAGGGATGGGGCAGCCACAGCTTCTCTGGGCAACCTGTGCCAGGGCCTCAGCACTCTCAGAATAAAGAATTTCTTCCTCATGTCCAATCTACCCCTCCTCCCTGTCAGTGTGAAGCCACTTTCCCTTGTCCTGTCACTCCAGGCCCTTGTCAAGAGTCTCTCTCCATCTTTCCTGTGGGCTCCCTTCAGGCACTGCAAGGCCACAATGAGGTCATCCCAGAGCCTTCTCTTCTCCAGGCTGAACAACCCCAATTCCCTCAGCCTTTCCTCACAGCAGAGCTGCTCCATCCCTCTGCTCCCCTTGGTGTCCCTGCTCTGGGCTGGCTCCAGCAGCTCCCTGTCCTTCCTGTGCTGGGCCCAGGGCTGGATGCAGCCCTGCAGGGGGGGCTCAGCAGAGCGGGGCAGAGGGGCAGAATCCCCCCTCCCCTGCTGCCCTGGGGCTCTGGGCTCAGCCCAGCACAGGGGGGTTCTGGGTCCCAGCACACACGGCTGGGGCAGGGCCGGCTCTCACCCACAGCATCCCCAAGCCCTTCTGCCAGGGCTGCTCCGTCTGCTCATCCCCAGCCTGTGTGGCATTGTGTCTTCCCTGAGAAGCCTTGACTACCTCCCAAACTGGAGAGAGGGGGGTGGGGGGAGAACAAAGCCGACGCAGCAGCTGGTAACAAACGTATCAGGTTACCTGCGAGAGAGCTGTGAAAGAAACTTGGTTGAGACAAAAGAATAGATGGATGTAAAACACGTGGGAAGAAAACAAAAGTATTGGGCAATGGTTCTTCGTGTTTTGTGGACAAGGAGTACTGCCCAGTGAACAAATTGTGCTTTGAAGAAAGATAGTACAGAGCATAGTGGAAAATTCCATTGAAAAACAATCTCAGCCACTTCAAATGAGCAGGAGCATCTCATGCTGGGAATCCATACAGCCCACTGGCAAAGATGTTGGAATCAATTTAGTAAATATAAGCAACTGATCAAAGCCTAGTCTTCTTTACTATAAACAACCATGCTTGGAGGAAAGGAACACCTCGGAGCAGCTGTTCTCTTTTTCAGAGACAAGAACACAGAGAAATTCGTACACTTGTTTTTAAAGATACTGGGAAAAGTACATTAACATTATTTTAGCTTAATGTCTATATGGAGTTAATCTTGGCTTCTGTTGCAGATGATCTTGGAAGATCTGGGAGCTTCTGCTGTGTGTGGCATGGGAAAAGTGCCTTAGCCATCCCCACAGACTTGATACCAAAAGATTTTGGTAGTTTTCAACAATACAGCCCAGAGACTGGCCGGCTGGGGAGCAGCTCTGCTCAGATGGAGCTCAAGGCCTTGGCACACAGCAGGCTGAGCATGAGCCAGCAGCTGGCCCTGGGAATACAACGGGCCCGCAGCATGCCAGGCTATGTCAGTGGGAGCACAGCCAGGAGATCGAGGAAAGCGATCGCTTCCCTGTGCTTAGCACATGTTGGGGTGCACCTGGAACACTCCCTACAGCTGTGGGCCCCCAGGGTCAGCATGGGCTGGAGCACACCCCCCATGAGGGGAGCTAGGCTGGGAAAAGGGATGGCTTTGGGGACACCTAACAGCAGCCTGCCCACATCTCTGGGAGCTTATGAAAAGACAGGGCCAGGCTGTTCACGGTTGTGCTTGGCAGAAGGAGGATGATGGTGGACAGAGATTGAAACAACAGAGGTTCAGACTGGTCACAAGGAAAAGCTTTTTCAACATCAGGAGAAGTAAATTTTGCAACATGGTCCCCACAGAAGCTGAAAATCCTGGGGGGTTTTTCAAGACTTGGCTGCTTAAAGCTCTGACCAACCTCATCTGACCTCACAACTGACTGACCTCTGCTCAGGAGGTGGAATTAGACACCTCCTGAGGTCCCTCCTCTTGATCCTGTGGATACAAGACACACGCACAGCTTCAGAAAGAACCAACAAGGTGTTAAGAAATGTTGTGTCGCCATTATAGAAAGGTAGATCTGGAGGGCAGAAAACTTGAGGTATCTCATATCAGCCTCATTCCTATTGATGAGACTTCGTGATGTGCTGGGAGGCCACTGAGTTGACCTTATGTGTGGTGTGAAATTCCACGCTGTAGCGACCCAAGTTTCCAACAGGTGCCCTTGGAGAGTGTGATATGCAAAATCCACATCCTACACTTAGAGAAAATTGATCTGTCAGATGATGCTGACTCACTGTTAGACAAAGGCAGACTCCTCTACTGAAAGAAATTGTATTTGTGTTTTACATAGTTTGTTATGTAGTCGTACATAAGAAATAACGAGAACCCAATTTTCAGGCATCAAACCTGAGACTAGAGCAAAAGTTTTATTCTAGCTTTTTCTTTAAGATCTATGGAAGAAAGCTTGAATGACTTTCATTGACTTAAAAACAAATTATTGATTGACTGACAGTAACTTTTTACCTGTAACCCACGTTCTAGCAACAAAGAGCACAGAAAACAAAGTTTGCCATCTTTTTTTCACGTTTCAGGTATGTCAGGCACCGTTTTGGGTGCTTGCAGTAAGTGGCATCCACAGTGGAAATCCTCTTCAGGAAGTTTCTGTCTGTTTCAGTGTTTTTAGTGTAACATGCTTTGAAGGAGTGCAGCTTGACAATGACTACATGCTGTTTGTGTACACTCAGACGTGGGTTTTATGTTTATTTTTGTTTCTTGGAAAGCCTTGTAGGAGACATGGTTTGTTCACTGTAGCTAGACCAGGAATCTTATATTCTTGCTTCTGCTGTACTCAACCAGCATGGACAAGTAGCTGAACACATTCACCTCCTGCTCTGAGCACAAAAGATTGTCTATTTTACAGCTGTTTACACCAGCACCATGTTTCTTCTGAATTTCTGTTTATACCTAACACTCAAGAAGCATAACACAACAGTGCAAACAGTTTTCCACTGACCATTTTAACTTGATATTTGCTTACTGTAAATATTACTTGGGTCCTGGGTTTCGCCTCTTACACGCTTCACTGAAGGCCTAAATGAATTAATTTTGTGAAGTGGCAATTTGTAGCTGAGTAAGGACTGTGTAATTTGGCTCTGAGACATCCTTCCTCCACCCTGCCCACTTAAAAAGAGAAGATTAGAATAAAAGACCTCTTTCAGGAAAAAATGTATTCCATTCTATGGCTGTGTGGGAAAGCAATTAAATGCACATTAACTTTCCACAAGTGCTAGAGAAAAATCCCAATTGTTTTCTCAAGCCATGATCCAAGAAAGAGAAGCCACATTCACGAAAAGAAAGCATGACACCTTTGAAGCTAAGAACTCAAAAGAAGAGGGCTCTTCCACCTGAGATTGTGGAGGTGGAGCCTCCACAGGAGTTTCTCTGGTGCTTTCTCCAGGTATGGCAGAATGATGAATAGGAAAAAGTAACAGTTTATGTGCTTGGTGCCTTCCATTGAGAAAAACAGGGGAAGGCAGATTTTATTTCAGTGCTGAAGAAGTTGGATGTGGAAGCAAAAATGTCAGGGCAGTCAGGATACAATTGTTCTCAACCTAATGAACCTTGCTGAAAAGAAAAAAAACCTGGTTCCCTCTCTCTTTTTTCTTTCCAGAGGTATCAGAAAAAATGTGGATTCTCCCGACAGTCAGCCTGCCATTTTATTTTGAATGCTCATGTCAGCAAACAATATAACCAAGGATTAATTCTGAAAACTGGGCAGTGTTCAGATGAACTGCTCTGCCTGTGCCAGTGAGCACCCTGGGTCTTTACTGGGCTTGGGATTGAAGGCACAGCTTTGGCAATGGAGGTTTTCCCTTGGTGGTGTTTTAAAAATGGCAATAGGCTGCTGCCAGGAAGCTTTCCCTGCGTGGCAGCGCAGTGAGAGTGCAGTAATTCGTCCTACAACAATTTGTCCAACTTGTGCTACAGAAAAGCCACCAGAATCGCCCAGCTGTTGTCAAATGGTGATTGATGGAGTGGAAACAGATCCTCTATTTCACTGGTACCAGGTACGTGTGTGTAAAGCTAAGGAGGCATCCCAACTCTCCTTGGCACCATAAAGTGGGGCACGTGCCTCTCTGTGCAGCTCCTGTGTGATTTACAGAGACACCGTGTGAAATGATGGGAGGGAAACACTGCAGAGAAGAAGAAAAAACATCTTGGATTAATTCAATGGCAGTAAGTGAGTGTGTAATGCCCACCTCACAGCAGATCTTCTGGCGTCCCTCCTCCTCTCTGCCTGCAGCATCAGTCAGGGCTAGGGCTCCAGCATGGACATGCCTTCAGCCTCAGCAATGGAGAAGCCAAGTCACACCTAAATTTGATTTCTAAAGGATACATGATGTCGTCATCCTTCCCCAAAAGACACTGAGTTTGAACATAAAATGATGGAACTGGTTCAAATTACATGGTTTTAATTCGTACTGTGGGAGCCAGTTATGGAAAGGTGCCTACAGTGGATCTGGGTGGAGTGCTCCAGTTTGCTTCAGGCATCCAAGAGCCCAAACCTGAGTGCTTTTAGCAAAGGAGAGCTGACATTCCCAGGCAATGCACAAGTCCTGAGGCTTTCAGTGTGCCAGACAGATCCACAGGGAGCACATGGTGGGATCTGCCCTTGCTGGTGTTGGTCCACAGCAAGACAAATCCTTCCTGTGGTTCCAACAGGCTGTGGAGGAGTTCCCTTGTGTGTGAGAGGGAGTGAAATCCTCCAGTGAGGCAGAACAAGCAACTCTGACTTGTTCTGGTGTGCTCAAGCGTGCAAAGGGCAATCCTGCTCTGGCATTAGTATTTCTCAGCTGAGAGCAATTGTGTTTGGCTGCTTCCTCTGCAGGTTTTCTGCAGCAGCTGCCAGTGAATGAGTAGGGATCCACTTGCACCTGTGTGGTTCCTTCCACCTGGTCCTTAACTGACCAATTAAAAGTAATTGAGTAATTAATCCCTGCCAGCCTCTCTAACAGGAGAAGGAATTCAGGAGGTGAGGCATGATAAAAGGCAGTGCTTTTAATCTTAGGTGTAGCTGGGTAGTGAGGAATCAATTTTTTTCTCACAACAGTTGTGTCATGAGCTTGTATGATTTAACAAAATGGCTTGGTATCTGTAGATACCAGTGATCCTGGACTGTGTGACTTGTTCTTTATGTCTAGGTCATATTTAATTGTCTGTTATGTAACAGTAGATATTAACCTCATCTGAAGTCCTGACTTTGATGGGCTGTGCAACACACAGTAAATTGTAGGCTAAAATGTAAAAAACCCATTCCTTTCAGAGAAAATCTATCAGGAAGAATGCTATGGAGCAGAGTCAGAGATGAATCTGCTCATTAGAGTAATAAAGTAATAATATTTACCAAGGTAAGCAAGTTTGTGCCTATATCCTGCCCAGCTCTTTGTGCTTGGTGGCTGCCAGAATAAAGCTGCAGTAATGTAACTTCTGAAATAACGAAGTGAAAGTGCAAACGAGTTGTTGTTCCCCTCATAAAGGGAACTTGCGGTTCCTTTCTGTCCATCCTATCTGACACTGAGGGACAGCGGAATTTTGGCAGTTAACTGTACATTTTCCAGACTCACCTGTGTTCAGAGCAAGTGTGTTGTGACATATGGCTTTTCAAAAAGGCATCGGCCCCAGCCTTAGTGACAGGGATTGTTAAAGTTATTTGTTACTTCTTCATGGCATAGAACTGGATTATTTCTTAGATTATCCAGGCACTTCGTCTAACAAGTTTCTTACTCCTGCAGGGAATGGGCACCTTAACAGTGACCTTGATCACCTGCGCTCACTTCCTGTGGTTTTACAGTACTGGTGGCTCCTGGGCCACGGTGGTGTGGTTTCCGTGTTTGGAGTTGTGTCCCTGGATTCTTTGGAACTAAACACCACGTGGTGCCGTGCAGCTGGTCTTGCCCACTCTGGCAGCCTCTTCCATTTTCATCCTGTGTTTAGTCCTTGTTACCTTAATTCCGACCCAGCACACGCACAAAACCTGATCTCTGGTGTTAGCAGAGATTTATTACTCTGCCCCACTGAGGTCAAAGGGGATGGGATTTCCCAGAAATGAGAGTGCAGGACTGCACAGGAGTGCTTGTGAGGAGGCATTCACTGCACAAATTTTAATTCTCTTTTTTACTTATGATTCATAATCCTGACGTACTCAGGAACTCCCGACCAGACACAATAGAGGCAGCTGCTGCACTTGCCAGAAATGCATTGTTCTGGTATTTTAACCCTCCTTAACCCTGTGCTGAGGAAAGAAGTGTGCCAAAATTGGTTACAAGGAGACGCTCTTCCTTGTGACCACCTGGATGGATTCCTTTCTTCCAAAATCTTCAGCTCAGTCCTTTGAGAGCACATTTTAAGGTCAGTCTTCTAGTCTAGAAGAACACAGAGTAGTAGAGAACAAAGAGTCTCTGTTTAAACTGTTTGTGGTCATGTTTGCTTACAGTTTTCAAGGGATACCCACACACCACTCCGTCAAACGCTAGATTCCATGCCAGGCTTTTGTCTCAAAAATGTTCCACCTCGCCTGGAATCACTCAAATTGTCACTCATCCACACAGACGGATTGAGAATGCGTGGATGTGGTTCATGTTCTAGTGTGAGTCAATATATCCCAGGGGAGGAGGGAGTCACAGCTTCCAGTCTTTGCACAGAGACACAGAGTAAAAGTGGAAAAGGGATGCAAAGATTCACCATTCCAGAACAGTCTGTAACCCCAGGTCGAATAGCTTCAGGTGCTGAGCATGGAGATGAATAAAATCCCATTTGAGGGACTTCAGGGAGTTCTCAGATTCACTCCACAGGCACAGCATTCAGAGAGATACAGTTCATGCCTCTCTTAAGGGTAGGCTGGCTTGACCTAAATACTCCTGGAACAGACACTTGAGCCAGCAAGCCCCTAGAACAGCTAGATTTGGCGCTAATTAAACTGAATAAACAAAGAAGAGTTATTAGAAAACAAAAGGTGAACGTTGTGCACAATGTTTTATTATTGCAATAATAAATTGCACCAATACCCCATCTGGAGGGACAGGCATTACTCTTTGTTCATCCAAACCCAGCATTTTTTCTTGGAGCAGTGGGAAAGGATTTCCTCTGTGTCCCTCATTGCAGCAGCTTTAAGCAGATCTACCCAAAGAACCACAGAACCGCTCCCTTTCACATGGCCACAAGATGAGGTGACATCAGCTGGGGACAAAGCTGGCCTTTGTTACCTGGGAGGGTGGCAAATGAGTGTGAGGGGCAAGGATGGGGCAAGTTACTCAAAAGACAAATTGATCAGGTTCCCCAATGCAGACAGGGTCCATGAGTCCACCACACTCCAGCTGTGCCTGCAGTCTGACAGGATAAAAGGACCAGGGAAGGACTAGGGCCTGCTGTAATTCAACAGCAGCTTAAAGAGGCAGGTGTGTCCCTTTGTCACTAGGGACAGATGCACAACGATGACCAAAGCCACAGTGTCCTCTGGACATGAGACTAAAATATGAAAGCTGTATTTTTAGAGTTTCCTGTCTGAGGCTGATTTTCTCCCCCATGCAGCCAGTGCTACCAGGTCACAGCACAATAATGCTCCAAAAACCAGGAAACCATTTAAGGTTTATAAAGCTTGCACGCCTTAATATTGCAAAGGATGGAGATATACCATAAATAAACTTTGTGAAATGGGTATAAGTTGGGGGGGAAATAGCCTGATTGCCTGAAAGGTTGAGAGAGCCAGAATATATCAAAAATGTGCTTTAATTACTCTTTGTATTAGTGCCTCTGTCACTGTCAGCTTTCAGAAAACTACCTTTTGTAACTGTCTCTATTTGGAGGTAGAAAAAGCAGTCTAGGATGACTCACAGGTGTCTGGAAAGGCCAGAATACTTTTCTCCTTGCATGTTTCATCACAGTATTTTTAAGAAATTACTGTAGAGTGATGTCACCCAAGGAAAATGTCATCCCACAAGAGCTCCCCACAAGTTTGCCTTTATAAAGAAGGTTGAATAGTTCAGTCTGTGTTAATGGTTAAGCTGACCAGACATTTCTCACTGATCACAACATTTTCTTTAATGTCTTTTTGGAGAGGCTGTGGGACAGGGGTTTTGCAGACATATATCATTCCCAAGTCTGCTGTGTTTACTTATCACATAGGTTTGGAGATACTTACTTTGGCATATCAATGTTAAAAACGGCTTCAAGTGCTGAGCAGGGAAAAGAATAATCCCATTTCAGAGACTTCAGGGAGTTCTCAGATTCACTCCACAGGCACAGCATTCAGAGAGATACAGTTCATGCCTCTCTTAAGGGTAGGCTGGCTTGACATAAATACTCCTGAAACAGGCTTTAACCAGGAAGCCCCCAGACACAGCTAGCCAGATTTGGTGGCTAATTAAAATAAATATTGGACAGATAATAGAAAACAAAAGGTGAACATTGTGCACAATGTTTTATGATTGAGTACTGATTTTATGATTGAGTTCACCATATCGTCCTTTAACAACTTCTCTCCCCTAAGGCTTATCATGTGCCACCTGAGAACCAGGGTAGGTGTCTGTATGGAGGAGACTTTGGTACCTCTGCTTCTGGTCAGTGAATTATGTGCTTGTCCCACACTCCCTGGGCCCAGACACTTTCCAGACTCATGAGAAATACAGATGATTATTCTAAACTGAGGTATGTCAGTACAGCAAAATTATTCCATGTCAGAAGATGGGAGATAGAAAGAGGGACGAGAGTAATTCACTGACAGGTGATAAACACAATATACTGCAGGCATCACACAATTGTTAACCTACTACTTCTGCATCTGGTCTCCTTGACCCATCACCCCTCCTACCTTTACACTGAGTTGAAGATAAGGCAGCTGGATTCACCAGCTTGATCCCATGGATGCTCCCACTCAACCCAGCATTTCCTACATCCACTCTGCAAAGCTTTCCATATCCCATTTTTGCCTGGCCTCTGGGGGTGTTTGGCAGGTGCTCTCTGTGTCTGCCAAACTCCTGTGGCACCTCACTCCAGTCACTGCCCTGTGCTCCCTCAAGGGCTCTCTGCCCTCAAGGACCTGGCACAGATGTCCTCCCAAAACCCATCAGCCTCGCAGCTGGCTCTGCTGCCCAAAAACCATTCATGCTGGTGTGGAAGGAGTGCTTCCTCCAGAAAAACTGAGCTGCTGTCTGAGGAGAGAGAAGCTGTAATCAGTCACTTCCAGAGGAGATCAGAAACTTCTTAGCCATTGGCTTTATCATGCCTGTTGTCAAGGTCTGGAAAAGGGGATTCTTTGCCAAAAGGGGAAAGGAAAGGAAAGGAAAGGAAAGGAAAGGAAAGGAAAGGAAAGGAAAGGAAAGGAAAGGAAAGGAAAGGAAAGGAAAGGAAAGAAAGGAAAGGGGGAGAAGAGAAATAATTTTTGTCCTCACCCCTCTCCTCTCACCCTTCCTAAATTTTTTTCTCCCTTATAAATACTTTTACTTGTGAAGGTCAAGGTTTCTGTGAGCTTATAGTTCCCTCCCAGCTGGGATGGATACTGTGTGTGCAGTGGGCTGTGGGGTGACAGTGATTTAAAACAGGTCTAAAATATGGAAGCTCTGTCCCCCTTGGGAAGCTCTGTGCCCCTGTGATTTTAGGCACAGTATTTTCCAGGTGGCACTGCTGGTCTCCTTAATGGCAGGCAAGCCGTTTGCTGAACTTTTTTAAGTACCTCTGGCTTTTTCACTATATAAAAATAAACCTGTCCTGACCTCTTTTGAACCCATTTCTTAGGAACACGATCTCCACTGATGCTGGAGGTTTTCAAAACCTTTCAGGAAGCATTTTAAGTACAGTGCATTAGACTTGGCCTTCTTTCTGAGTCTGATTCAGCACTTACGTGAGCGCAGCCTGGTCTGTTGGTACAATACCATTTGCTCCAAGCTGTGCATGTCCTGAACTGCCTCTGCTGGGAAGCAATGGATCAGCCTCTCATCATGCTCCCTGTCTGCCCCCAGACTTACTGCAGAAATTAATGATCCAAGCAAGGGACTAAATCAATCCAATCCCAGCTATATACGCTGGAGAATGCCAGTGTCGGCTGGGGCTGCTGTAGCCAGCTCTGTTTATTGGCCCGTGCACACTATGCAGTAAAACACCAGCTTGAACCCAAATGCCAGACCCTAGCGTCCCCTAATGTTAGGGAAAACTGGATCCAAGCCTGCCTTTAGTGCAGTCAGCTTTCCTTCAGCATTGGCTGAACCCCTTCATGGCTCTGCTGGAGCGGCAGAGTGAATGTAGAAACACAGATGGTTCCTGCCCCCTCAAAGGCAGCTGCTGTGTTTCTGTCACCACTGGCCCAAGGCTTGTGGCCATTTCTAGAATCCAGCTGTACCTGAACTGGGCACTGGGCAAGCCTGAATCTAAGAGTCAAGTGCTCTCTAGATTCCCAAGCGACACGTTGCTGCACACAGTAAGGGCTCTTCTTGTCAAGTATTACACACAATTATTCCTGGATCTGATCCATAAAGCAAAGGCAAGTCAGGGTTGATAACTGAACTAATGCATGCAGTAAGGCTTTAACTCCTAAGCATGTTTTCCAGCTTTACCCCTAAATCTCCAAACCCAATCCTATATCTTGTGCATATAAATATGTAGACAGCCACCCCACACACGTACAGTGTTTGTCTCTAACACAAACTTGCAGTTGTATTTAACATTTTCATTTTATTCTGTGTGACGGAAAGATAAACTGTAAAAAGAAACCCAAGGAAATGATAATGATTAGGGATCATCTTACTGTCCTACCACTTTTGTTTCCCCCATTATGAGGAATTTCTCTAGGCTGTGCCACAAAACGAGGGCCACTAATGACTGAGGCTTCACTGTTGTCAGTGCATGTCCCTCCCATCAGTCTCCCTCTTTTCTTGGATCCTCCTCTCCTTGTGTGTTTCCCCCCCTTCCCACTCATCTTCTCACAGGATATGAGTAACTGCTACTGAAGTCAAAGTGAGTTACTCACTTCCTGCAGCAGGGAACTCAGATCCCCGCAGTGCACACTCTGCAGGATCACACCAACATTGTGTGCCTGCTCTGCAGTGGGAACAAGTTCTGAGAGAACTGCCTTGCAAGGTTTCTAGCATTTCACGGCCTGAATCTGCTGGGGAAAAAACCCTCTGAAATGCTGTTTCATGAAGCCATACAGAATGAACAGTCATAATTTAAAAACTATTGTTATATAGATGTGATAAATGTTGTTATATAAATGATGCTTCATGGAAAAAGGACCATAATCTTGTATTTACTCTGAGGGGTTTTTATCACTTCTTGGTTTTGTCAAGTGCTTGTTTTATTTTTTTTCAATTCTATATCGCTTTGTCCAGGAAATTGTTCAGCCACTTTCTAAAATGAAGAGTTATGCTGGAGCTCACTGGGCACAATGTATTGTATTTACAAAAAATGTCTTATCAGAGCTAGAAATATAATCAAACCAAATTGTTAGATCTGAATAGTTCCAGTCATCCATGGCTGGAGCTTGTTAGAAACCTTCTGAAGTGCTTGAATCTCTCTCTTCTACTCTAGGAGCCCATCTAGAGTGAACTCTGCCCTTCACGCAGACTGACTGCATCTTTAGATATTTACTTACACTTCCTCTTGAGGTACAGACCTCTCAGAACCACGGCCTCACAAGCCCTTCTGAAATATGCTGTGGAGCTGTTACCAAACAACAGCAAGTGCTTACTGATGGTCCTGCTGCATCCCCAGGGAGCGGCCTGGAAATCTGCCTGATGATGATCAAGAGAGGAGCTGTTTGGAGAAAAAGCTGCCTTGCGTTTGCACGTGCTTGTGGCAGGGCTTCAAATAACTCTTTTAACTCTGTCTTTGGATGACAAACCAGAGTTGGGAAAGACAACCTCTCAAGAGGGTTTCCTTACATGGAAAACTCCCATTTGGCTGACTCCGCAGGTGATAAAAACTCTTAAACCTGTAGTAGCACTTGTGGTTGTGTTTTCAAAGCTAAACTAGGCAGCACCATGAAAAAATGGTGGCACAACAATTCTGGAAAATACCCACTCTTAGTATCACTGGGGGAAGCAGCCCTACAAAAGCTATTTCACAGAAATAAGTACATGTGATTAACCATGCAGAGAAGACCTATATCCGTAAGAGTTGAAGCCAGAGGTAAACACCAATAACTGCAATTTTCAGAATAAGAGCATGGAAAAGAAACTGAAATTTTCAGTCTGAGTGGCTTAAAAGTGCAGTGTAGGGAAGTAACATGTACAGCACAAAAGATTTCTTTTATTCCTGGCTTCACAAAGAAGGTGAGATAATGATACAGCTGTCAGAAGCTCCAGGTGTTTGTCAGAGCTTTTGTGCTCCAAGAGGTTGTGCTCCTAGAGAAAATCCTCAGGATTCCTGTAAATCTAGCCAGAGTCAATTAGGCCTTCTGGAAAGAAAGTACAGAAAGGCCATGCCCACAGGTCACATCCACGTTCCAGCAGAGATGCCAAGGAGATGTCTGAGGGGTTCACTGACATCTCAGAGCAATCCTGAAAATGCTGCTCTCATAAGGAGTGGTTTCTGTAGAAGGAGCAGAATCTCCTTATGGAGCCTCCTATGCCAATGCTCCTTTTTCTGCCATCTCTTCACTTGCTCAATGGTGCAGCTTAGAGTTCTTGGCCTTCAGGACAGCATTTGCTTTTTGGGAATGCTATCAGACTCCCAAAAGCTCTGCCAGAGCTGGCTCTAACCTTTGGCTGCTCCTGCCCAAAGGAAGAGCTGAGAAGCACTTGCAGTGCAACACAGGAGAAGGTTTTCACCTCTTTTCCCTTCCCTTTGGGGTTAAATCCCAGCCTTGAGGAAGTCAAAGGCTAAATTGCCATCAGCCCTCCCCAAAAATATCTTGCCAGGACTTACAAAGGACCTGCAGTGATGACCACTGTTTGCCTTGTAGGCTCTTCAACCAATCTCTTTATCTTCCTTTTTTTAAGAGATTAATCATACTAGTTCTTTTGCTGGTATAAAATCATATTGAAACAAAAAATCTTGGAAAAGCCATTGCAGGCTTTTTTTTTCTCCCTGTGGGAGGAAGGAGAGCCACCCCATTGGCAAGCTCTGGTTGTTTTTTCCCTCCTAAAAACATTTTTTCTTTGCCTTAGCTTTTTCTGTGTTTCAAACCTTTGAAATAAAAACCTCTTCAGTATTATTCATAGCCAAAGCACTAAAGACTTTTTTTTCTTCATAACACACACATTGATTTGTATCCTGAAATGGTTTTAAGATACCAGAGAAGGAGGCTGGGAAGGACAAAGGAAGGGGCAGGAAAGAGAATTAAAAGGACCACAGAGAGATGGAGCACTGTGAGGATCAAAAAATTCCTGAATTCTATTAATTCTGTCTCTGCCACAGGTTAATTAGGTAAACAATAGGAAAAGAGAAAGGACTGCCTAATTCAGGCTGTATACTATGGTTTACATTGGGAAAGAAAAAGGCAGTAACTGAGAATAAACAGAATGCAACAACTTGGGGAAACATTTAGGATTAAAGATGTGTATACTAAAGATATGATTCCCTAGCTCCTTCAGGGAGAAGCTAGGAAAACAGTGTTTCTGACACTTCCCATAAATGTCTCAAAGCCAAAACATTTGTTATTTTATTATTTCTTAGCAAGAAAGCCTATGGGGGGAATGGATTTTTTACCTCTGCTGTCAGAAATTAGAGTGCCTTTGTGTGTTTGTGTGTGTGTGTGTGTGTGTGTTTATATAGCCACAAAGCCAATTTGTTTTTAAGCTTGAAGGTCACCATTAAGCAAAGATCATGGCCACAATATTGAGTTATATTTAGGGACAAAAACACAACAAAGGAACAGGATAGTCTGTATTTTGTCAATGTCTGTGACATTTTTATTACCTATTTGTTATTACAGTATTATGGGAAAGTCACTGAAGCATACATTATTATTCACTGCTCCATCTTCATTCCACATGCTCCAAACCAGTTAAATGTAAAATTTCAGACTAGCTGTGGAAAAGTCTGCACGTGTCACAAGCGATTTTCCATCCAGCCCTCCATTTGTCACTGTCCTGGAGATAAAGTGGGGTTGAGCCACCACTTGACCTCATGCTTTTCCTTTTAGGAATCCTTGACTAAGACCAGCCACGTGGGTAAAACCTCAGCCAGATTTTTAGACCCTTTCTCTGCTTACCAGTTATAAATTAATTTTCATTCTTTGTTTTCAAAGTTGGTATCAAGCTGTCACAAGAGTTATTGATATTCCCTGAACAAGCATCCATTAGCCAGTCATTTCCACCCAACCCTGAGTCTTCCCAAGCTGGTTCACTTGGTGCTCTGCATATTCCAGCCTTGGAAAGAATTATTTACTGCTATTATTGAGGCAGCTCTATTAAAGTCACGAGAGCATCATCAGAAAGGTAAATGTAACTTTGTGGAGGTTTTGTAGGATTGTGGGAGAGTGCTCAGCAGATGAAATTTCCCTGTGCAGCTGTGCTTGCCCCCTTTGGCAGTTACTTCCTGATGAAGCTGCCTGGATCTTGTCATTAAACAGCTTCTTTCTTCAAGTGAGGAGGAAGGTAGTGCATAGGAATAAGTTAAACGGCAGAAGTTACCTCAGCCAGATGTTGCCACAACAGATTCTGGCTCGCTGCAGTTCAGGTTGTTTCTCTTTTAGCTTGTTCTTTGTTCGCTAAATTTGTTTATCCCAAGTTGGAGCCAAGAAACCTGGAGCATCTCTTCCCATCGCAGCAGTGCCACAGGGGATCCTTCTGAGTTTCACATGGAAACTTGTGAGGCTTCCAAGAATGCTTAGAAGTCAAGGGAAACATTCAGCTTGACTTGAACTGGTTTTCCTTCTGTTTGAAGCTATGAAGCTGAGATTTCAGGTTTACTGAGCGAAAGAACCCCTGTGCACCCACCCTTATGGAGGGAGCACCTGACAGTTCCTCCGGCAGTGGCAGCTCCATAGGGGCCAGGTAAGAACACTGGAGCTGACATTCCCTCACACAGGCTTGCAAATGTTAGTGAATGGGACAGTTTTGCTGCTGCAACAGATCCTTAACCAAGTGCTGCCTGTACTTTCAGTTTACATTTTTGTGTCGCTTCCCCACCTGATCCATTGCCCTCAAAATTTGCCTGTTCAAGTTAACACTACGCTGGGCTTCACTGTTTAACATTTGCTCTCTTTCCTGCGTATATGCAAATACACCCAAAGCCATCCCTACACAAAAGCTCTTCTGGATTAGACAGGAATTTTATGTAAAGAAGGTCCGGACTTGTTTGTGCCAGGTCTCCTGGCACATTTCCAGAGAAGCTTGGCACGCTCATCATGGGCACTCTGAGAGCTTGGTTTTGGTTTTTGATCTTGATTGTTCAGGATCTGAATTTTTAGAAAGAATATTGAAATTGGATGTAACAGTTTGCTGTGATCTTAACGTGGGTCTGCAGGTAAGACTGCATCCTAAGATTTCCTTCTATCCTTAGGTAAAGGCAGCAGGAAGAGAAGTGGGTTTGGGCATGGTCACATGTTTATTATACTGATAAATGCACAGTCACTCTTTCTGATAAGAGCTGCCCTTTCCCATCACTCCAGAATCTGCTCCCGTGTTTCAGGGAAATTATGAGTGTACAACAAAAGTCATTTATTTCCTTTTGCTTTCTCTGGCTGATAACACACTGAACTGACTTCCTTACTTGTGCGTTATTCCTGCTGCCCTGTGAATTGCAGCTTGAGAGAAGATTTTGTGCCTGATTTTCCGGAAAATATCACCCACTTAACCAACTTGTCCCCTCAAGGAAGCTTTTCCAGTCCAAAATATCTCATTGTGATTACAAGACAAGCCGCCATGCACAAACAGTGACCTCACACATGCCAGGACAAACAGACTGGTTTGTCATCTGCAATTGTGGAGGCAATGGCTCAATACTTCTCACTCAATGCACACTGGTTACATTCCCTTCCTGGGGCTGAATTTTTAGATACTTCCATTTCAAGGAGGAGTTCAAAAGAGAAGACACAGCCCTTGGCTCGGACCTGAGCAATGCACAGTATTTATAGAGGCCAAATATCCATTACAGATGTGCTCAGCTCCAGAAAGAGGAACCATGTAAAAATGAAGAACCATTTTGCGAGGTTTTAAAAGGGGCAACTATGAGAATTAAGTTCCTGCAAGCTGGATGGATGTCGCTGAGGGGTGCCAGGCCAATAGCTCAGTGCCTTTACAGAAAGGCTTGAGGAAAGGGCAGAAGGCAGCCAGCTTTGTTCAGCAGCAGAGCAAGGAAGGGCAGGAGGAAGAAGTTCAAAATCTGAAGGCATGTGCAAAGGGAGAAAATAGAAAGGATTGTAACCTCTGGCAGATTAAATTTAAAAATATAATAAAGGTGGCCAAAAAGAAGGACTTTGAAGAACAAAACACAGAAATTATCCAAACTAATGATGATTTTTTTTTTAATAGAATCACAGAATCACTCAGGTTGAAAAAGACCTCCAAGATCACCGAGTCCAACCTCTGACCCATCCCCACCTTGCCAGCTAAACCAGAGCACTGACTGCCACATCCAGTCATCTCTTGAACACCTCCAGGGATGGGGACTCCACTACCTCCCTGGGCAGCTCCTTCCAATGCCTGACCACCTTTTCAATGGAAAAATTCTTCCTGATGTCCAATCTGAACCTTTTATAATCCTGGTCAGAGCACAGCCACAGGGACAATGAGGAGTGTGAAGATGTGTCGTGTTCATCCCCTTCTCGAGCAGCAGTCAGGGCCCTGCAGCACTTTTCATGTTGAGAGCTGTAACACTTCAATGCCCCTCTTGGAGTTTGCTCACCCCCAAACCAGCAGGTCTAATATTCAATACCTCCTCAGGTTGCTTCAAAGGTGTAGCTGGAAATACGAAATGAACCTCTGAGTTGTGTTACAGCTCTATCCGTGACTGTGTCATCCATCCTTCACAGGCTTTTAAATGTTTACTTCTTCACTGAAATGTGAGATTAATATTATGCTGCTTATCTCATCTCCCATAGCAACGGGCAAACTTTCAAAATGTCAGTAAAACACATCCAGAGAAATTACTATCTGCCCTCAAATTCTGCTGTCAGAAAATAATGCCTACTTTGCAAAAATAGGATATTTCTAAAAATACCTTAAGAGGTCCTAATAATTTTTGGGACAGAAATAAACAGAAAAAACCATCCCTCTGAGTGGTGCATTATTCATTTTAGAGAGACTGTGGAAAGCTGACATGCTTCCTTGTTTATTTTTGGGAAGGAAAAATTTCATCAGGTAACGCAGGAGAAAATACAGTGCCACATTATGCAAGGGAGGTTTAATTTAAAATAATAAAGTACTTAAAATTCACTCTCTTATTCAGTGAAGTACTCAGCAATTCTAAAGCTGGAAAAGGCCATTAGTGTCATCTTATCTGACCCTTTCCATAAGAGAAGGAACTAAACTTCATCCAATTTCCTTCAGTAATGTATTTTTTGGTTAAAGCCTGGTTTGACATAAGGATCTAGTCTTGATTTAAAAACTTCTAGAAGAGATTTGTTGTGTTCCATATTAGTCTGTTCCAATGCCTAATGGTACTCAAAAGAGATATATTTTATTTTTCCTGACCTTATGTACCAGCCTGGTTTGGTTTTTGCCTTCCTCTGTCAAAGGGAAGGATGAGCTCATCCCTCAGTTATATATAGTTGTGTCTAATGAGATTTGAGTATAAAAGTGGGGAGACCCAAAGTTTCAAAACTACAGAACAAGCTTCAGGAAAAAAAGTGAAGGAAAAAACCAACCTCTGGTAAAGCTGTTTGTTAGAAGAGTCTAGAGTAAAGGCACTGTGACTGTAGATGAGACCACGCCATCAGGAGGGAAGAGTTCTGCAGTCGTCACTAAGGCAAAATGTTCATCAGCATTTAATGGGAATTTCAGATTTGTAGTGACTGGTTCAGATTTATGACATTGCTTTCTATATTTAAATGTATTTTAAATGTTTCTGGTAAGTGTCAAATACTTTTAATTTCCCTTCTAAGATAATTTTTTTTCTTATTCCATTGTTCTAACTGCATGAGCTAGCTAGTGCAGTTAAAGACATTTAGAAATCTGCCTTTCTTGACAGAGATTTTACAGTATCAAAGAAAAGGGGTTATTACAAATTCAACATAGCCCTTGAAGTGTTCTTCTGCTAAAGACACAACTTCTTGTTGAAATGTTTTCCTGAATCAAAGCCTTAATCCCCTATACATTTAAGTCTGAGTGATGGGCAAATCTAGTGTTGTGATCCCAGGCTCTCAGATAAAACCATGCACCAACCAGCACTGCAAAGCCCTCCGTGGCTCTTCATGCAGGGCAAACCCGCGGTGGGGCTGAGAGCACACAGTTTTGTTCCCAAAGAATGGAAGTTCCCTGATATTTCTGTCCCATCCAACCATCGTGCTGCTGTCCTCCTCCCCAGCAGCTTCAGCTCCTCTGTTTGGGTGAGAAATTCGGTGTGTGAGCCCCAAGCGGGCAGGAGGCAACAGGACATGGCTCAGGGTGGAGCTGTTTGTGTGGCTGAGGCAGCTGTTCCACCTTGCTGGATCAGGAGAGACCAGGACAGCCTTGCCCAGGGACATGGAGGGGCGTGACAGGGGTAAATGTGTGGCACAGGAACCATTTCAGTGTCTTCAAGGGGGCAGACTGACCTAGCAGCTGCTGGATGCCCACTTTCAGATGTACAGTCGTAATGCCAATTAATGGAAGAATTCCTGCCTCTAAGATCTCTTTCTTACCTTACAAAAAGCAGATATTCTGGCTAAAGTGTTTGTTACTATGTTTTTCATCTTTTTGCTGCTTAGCTCCCCAGTTAACAGCACCAATAACCCACATCCCAGAGTTCTTACGGCTGTTTTCACATCAGTGCAACTGCAGAGTGGTGAGGGCTGTTTTCTCAACAAATTCTCTGCTAAAGAATGGCAAAGTGAGGCTCATTATTTCTTCCTGCTGACAGGCCCAGTAATACACCATGAAATCATTTTTCCTCCAGAAAAATTATTATGGTGAAAGGGAAAGTCACTGAAAGGTTTGCCTCTCAAAAATGAACAGTAATCCAGCTAACTGAGAAAGCAGAGAATTTCTTTGGCTTTTGAAAGAGCACAGCGAGTATCGCCTGCACTTGGATTTCTATGTAGAAACACATGAAAGAGTGTCATTTTTTGGGTTCACATTCACTGGATGCTTTTCCATCTAACAGTCAAATATTTCAACTTTTTCCAGCTTGTCAAATGCAAAGGCAGTTTCTTTTCACCACTGAACAGAGGGAAAGCAGCAGATGCTTTTTTCTACAGCCTCAATTAAGCAGATGCTGATGGAGGATGAGAAGACTTTTGATGTTAAGGCATGTTCTGACAGCAGTCCTAGTCCTCACCAGTTGATTTTAGCAAAGTGGAAATAAATGTGCAGGATAAGAATTTCCAGAAATGTATTTAACTGTCAATGGAATGAGCTTTCAATAGACTTTTTACCATATTGGCAGACCAAAAGCAACTCTCGTGTGCATCATGTTCTGTTTCTGAAAGTACATTTTGACCCATGGGGAGCTTCACAAGAGATGTCCTCCAAAATTCAGGAGACTTACCAGAGCATAAATGAGAGCAGGACACAAACACTACAAGTTACAACGTGGCCTGGCCCCTGTAAGCAATTTTGGGCCTTAACAGGAGTTTGGAATGGTTTGAGATGCAAAAACAACATAAAAATAATGATGTTTATAAAGCATCCTGGCAGTGGCATGTTGCAACAGAGTTGTTTTCTTTCCTTCAGAAAGGGCTCACACTCATTATCAGAGTCAGTGATTTTCCCGGACCCATTCATTTGGCTCAATTTCCCGATGCTTTTCCACCATGCCAAAAGAAATGCTTGCCAACAATAAATTCACGGATCTGGCAGGCTGGGAGGAGCCTCAGGAGATCATCCTGCCCAACATCCTGCACTGAAGCAGGCTAAAAGTATCTGGACACCATCCTGATGTTTTTATCTTCACCTTAAGAAATCGACATGCCTGAGTAGTAACGCTTTGCCACGCTTTCAGACAGATATCCTGATATCCTGCTGCAATCTTTTAGGTGAAAGGGAAACTGATTCTTTTTTGCTCATCCCTAAATGGACATGCAAAGTTGTTGCCCCGCCTGCATCAATCCCTTCCAAGCTGCTGCAACATTTTTCAACCTTCTCTTTTCAGTCTTCCTTTTTAGGAGTAACATTTTCTACCCCTCTTATGCTGGTTACTTTCCTGTGCTTTTCCCTTGCCTGTTTTCTACTTACTGCTTCCAGCCGAGACAAAGGACTCCAGCTGGCAGTTCACTGCTACTTCAGAAAGCGGAACAATTGCTACTGCTGCCTACGGAAAGAGAGTTTTATTGTCAGAACAAAGCTCTTCTCTTCCTCAGCAGTTCCTGATTATTGACATGTACCTGACTGGAGCTCTGTAGTGTGGATCACAGAACACCAGGAATGTGAGGGGATAAAAACAGACTCTCCAGTGAATGATACCTAGAAATCCTCAAAAGATGTTTGTCTCCCTTGTTCTTTAAAAATGTCCAGCAGGAGATTTCATTGTCATCATAGGCAATCCATTCCAGTGCTTCTCCGTCCTCACATTTAGGTGTTAGGAGTGAAATAAATATGGTAGGCAAATTCGATAATATAAAATAACATAAATTTATTGAATGGCCGAAATATCGGAAACGCGATGCCACGATCGAAAAGTCACAGTTCCAAGCCCGGGGTTGGAACTGGGTGAACGCAGGTTTTGACCTCTATCGCGCCAAAACCTCCCTTGTTCACCACTGCTGCTTTTTGCAGCGGACTTATATACTATGTTTCGCGAAGAGTTCGGAGTTTTGGAGATTAAGTTTTATTCAACATATTCAAAGAAGGAGTTCTATTCAAAGAACTAAGGTGGACAAAAGCTCATCCTGTCCTTGATTATTTTGTATATCACCGGGGAGTGTTATCAGATGTCTCTCGATGTTCCATATCTCGGTTCCGATCCGCCCGTTACCGCCCGTTATCACCCGGCCAGGGAGGAGTTCTCACACATCTGAGTTCTGATTGCCCGTTAGCACTTGGCCTGGGAGGAGTTCTCACCGATATGAATGCTGAAAACTTTTCTTTAGGGATGTATATGTCCAGGTGGTGCTGTATGATATCTCAGCGTAATGCAATCCCTTTACCAGTAGCGGGCAGAGACTACACCCTGTTCGGGGCGAGTCTGCAGTTTTAAGATGTAAATGTCCCTTTGGTGAAAAAAATACATGATTCCCGGAATCGCATTCGGCTGAGCCCAAGAACACCCCCCCTCACCAGGATCCAAGACACAATCTAACAGTATGATATTTCATATCTGAGCATGAATTAATCGATTCATTTATAACAGGAGACAAAATGCTACCTTAAATCTGTACGGTGCAGTCAGAAAATTCTGCTGTGATGCTTCCTAGCCGGTAACTTCCATTTTTGTGCTTGGCTGCTGAATTTCTCCTCTGAAAGGAGGAAGACTTTGGGGTTGTCTTTGCTGAATTGTAGCTGTTTTCATTTCAGATTCTCTCTAAATTTTCAAGCATGTGTTGAATTCTGATGCTTGTGTCCACAGTACTTGAAACCTTGGTTTATTTTCCCAGTCCCTAACACTATGACCTTATTCTCTCTCTGTCGTCCAAACTGAGCAGTGCTGAACAGAGCCAGGGCCAGAACAGAGCACCCTAAAAGAGCTGTGAGCACTCTCTGGGAGCAAGTTTCCAACCACTGCACACCTTTCTTCTCACAACCACATCAGCACTGTATTTTCTTAGTTTGCTCTTGGGAACGTCATGAAGAAGTGGCATAAATGTAACTGGGATTGAGATGATCTCACATTAGTTACATCCCCCTTTTTCCTCCCACTAGGCCACTTAAGCAGCCAAAGGCAGAAACTCCACAGGCTTGACATGATCCATTCTCAACAATCCTTGTTGGCTATTTCCTTAATTAGTTTATAATCATTTAGGAACTTACAAAGTTATTTTTTAACAGATCTTCCAGGACCTTCTCAGGAATCAAATTCACACTGACAGGTCCAAAGAAGTAATATTGTATAAAATATTCTTTTGTATAAAAGTGCAGGCAGTGCACATGTCCATAAAGTTTCCTAAATCCTCATTTCAGAATACAGGTCTCCTTTCCTACCTGAAATGCTGCTACTGTTTGCTCGGAACTTTTTCCACCATCGAACTACAACCTCATCAGAGGCTCAGGCATGGCAGGAGTGACATTTCCACAGTTTTCCATTACTGAGCTTTGCTTTGCCAGATGTTTTGTGAAAGAAGGTAATATATGCTAAAAGGGATTTTACCCCCAATCAGTACACACTGCCCCTAATCAGACAGTGATACCAGAATCTCTCTGAGTAAAATCACCAGAATATTTGTAAGAGGATGAAAATTTATGGTTTTTCTTTCCAAGCTCAAATCTTGGAACTGAAGAGTTGTTTTGATTGACCCTTTCAGGAAAAAAAAAAAAGAATGCAATTATAGAGGGGTAAAAAAGGTAATGTCCTGGGTGGGACAACACAACCTGAATAGAAGTTTGCAATGCTATGGATATTGTGGTTATAAGTCTTCCTGCATGTGCCACATGGAAAAAGAATTTTGTGTCCCCCCTGTGCCTTCCATATGAGTGCATTAGAAATGTTGAGCTATATTCACATCTTTTTCCAGGAAGCAGAAAATATTATTACTCCTTTCTTACGGTCAGGAAAACATAAAGAGGCCTTGTTCAAGGTCAGAGTGAGTCAGCAGAGAGCAGAGGATGAAATTAAGCTCCTGTTATGTTTTAATAACTCAGACTAGTTGCTCTCTTTCTTTTTCCCTTTCAGATAGTGTTCACCTGGGTAATCTTATCTCCAAACCAGAAATGCTCCTCACATGTCTGTAGTTGAAACATTGGTGAAGGACAAAGGGAAATCAGCCTTCTCACTGGACAACCACCTTGGTTTATGCTCCCATCAATTTACAGTGCCCTACATAAACGTTAGGGGATAGTTACTGAAGTTAGCTCTCATGCTGCAGGTACTTTCTCCAAAAAATAGCCTTCTAAAATAGATGTATCCCTTACAGACGCATTTATGAGGTGAAGAGTCCCCTACATTCTCTGCTTTAGTTCTTAAATTTGAACTAAAATGGAAAGGATAAAAATAAGAACTGTTGATGGTGACACTGCTCTACAAAACTCCCAGATTCCACTCTGGAATCTGAGCAGGGATTCACGTCTCCCTCAGCCAAGTACCCATTGCTCCAGACAGACATCAGGCCCTTGAACTGACTGGTGTCCTCACCTCAAAGCACTGCAGCTGGATGCTCCAGAAGAAAATAAGCAAAAAGCTTGTGATGCGCTGGACTGTGGGGACTGAAAGAGAATTGATAGACATGCTCTGAAATGTGCCTGAAGAGCAAACAAGTAACTGCATTTCTCTGCCTGCAAACCAGTCATGGTCTGATCAGTCAGGCAGATATTAAATGCATATATTAAATGGTCTTAATCTGAAGGAGGATAGTTTTAATTGGATATGAGGAAGAAATTGTTCCCTGTGAGGGTGCTGAGGCCCTGGCACAGGTTGCCCAGAGAAGCCGTGGCTGCCCCATCCCTGGCAGTGTCCAAGGCCAGGCTGGATGGGGCTTGGAGCAACCTGGGATAGTGGAAGGTGTCCCTGCCCATGGCAGGGGGTTGGAACTGGGAGATCTTTACAGTCCCTTCCAACCCTAACCACTCTGTGATCCCATGAACTTCTTGCCTCATTCAAAAGAGGGAGGGTTCTTTTTATCACAAGGATCTGTGTAGGTGCATTCCAGTTGTTGGAATCTCTAATCCTGCCAAAGACTGTTGTGTAGATAAATATTCACTGGCAAAAAATACACTGAAAGTACCATTCTACCTACTCCCAAACTACTAAGGGTGCACAAGGTGGAAATGATCCTGTATTCATACAGAAAGCAGAATGGAAGAAGGTGCTTACATGGCTGCATGTGAGACACATTGTAGTTGCCACTTTCATTCACAGGTTTGCATGCACAAGGTGCTTGAAAAGTCAGGTGTATGGAATAAGCCTTATCTGAAATGCTTTAGCTGACAGATAAGAAGCTCAAAGGAGAGCTACTGCTGGAGCATTAGGCAAGAAAATTCACAAAGGCTCTTTACAAGGCTGGGGAATATAAAAGCAACAGTAAATTATCTGTGAAGCAGCAAAGCTCTTCCTTTTTTTCACTTCCATATAATTATATGTTGTCATAGTCTTTCTGTGTAAAGGTCATGCTGTGTTTATAATCATAATCATATAATCATAAAACCAGGAAAAACCCTGCTCTTTGAACCTCCATGAGCAGGGACATCTTCAACCAGATCATGTTGGTCAGAGTCCCAGCCAGCCTGGACTTGAATGTTTCCAGGAATGGGGCATCCACCACCTTTCTAGGCAACCTCTTCCAGTGTTTCATCACCCTCACTGTAAAGCAGTTTCTTCCTTATATCTAATCTGAATCAACCCTCTTACAATTTAAAACCAACTATTCCTTGTCCTATCACATCAGGCCCTGACAAAATGTTTGTCCCCATCTTTCTTACAAACCCCTTTTAGATGCTGGAAGGCTGCAGGCATGTCTCCCTGGAGCCTTCTCTTCTCCAGGCTGAAAAAGCCCAACTGTCTCAGCCTTTCCTCACAGGAGAGCTGCTCCATCCTTCTGATTCGTGGCCCTCCTCTGGACTCACTCCAAGAGGTCCATGCCTCTCCTGTGCTGAGGACCCCAGAGCTGGATGCAGCACACCAGGCATGGAGGGGCATAGAGGGGCATAGAGGGGCAGAATCTCTTCCTTGTGCTGGCCATGCTGCTTTTGATGCATTCCAGAATCTAGGAATTAAGTCTCCTATGTCTTGGTTACTTATCTGTAAGTTCTGGATAATGGTCCTTTCCTCTTTTAGTGTGCTACTGGGAAGATAAATACATTAAAAGTATTTAAATACTTCAGTGTAAAGGGCCACGCAAGTAGCAAAGATAGAAAGAAATGAGCCACAGTTTTTAATGTCTTCCCGGAGTCATGAGTGTGGAGAGAGTGCAGGGGCTGGAATCAAGGAAGAAGGAAATGGGATGTCAGAGACCTGCCCACCCTCATGGCACATTTTCCTATAGGAAATATATAATAAGGGGCTCCTAGTTTGAAAGATGACAGCAAAGCCAGTGCCTTTTACAAAGAAGATGGCCGAGTCTATTCTGGGAGCAAGACGAAATCCTCCCAAAAGCCTTGGCAGAAGCCAAATGCTTTTCCCTGTGGAAGAAAAGGGGTTTTTGGCTTCATCCAACACCTCTGCCTGGAGCTAAGCACCCTGGGGTCACAGGCTGGACATGGCAGTAATGCCTCTGGTGTTAGACTGCAGGAGCAGGGGTTAGAAAAAGGCAGCTTGGTTTCCACTGCACAAATTATATTGCTTTTCTCTGCCTTTCTTTCCCTGTTCCCAGCGGTGTCCTGGAAGGCTGCAGTCCCCAGAGAGGAGAGATGTCATAGCTTGACATCACTGGGTATTTTGGTTTTAATTCCCTGAAGAACTGAAAGTGGCTGTTCCTGTCTGATGACTGAAAAAGGACCTGCCTAAAATATTAAGGCTCTTAGGTCTCAAGGACCAGTCAGCAACTCAGAACTTTTTTATGGTCTAAAATGAAATATTTTTGATGGAGGATTGGCACTGGTCCTACAATCAGTGTGGTTCACATCCATTCTTTCCATAATTTTCCTCCTGAGCAGAGCTGGTAGGACAACAGGCATAATGTCCCCGTGGTCAACAGCATCATGCCTATGAAAATCCAGGAAACCACAGAGTATCCCAGCACACCAACAGCCCCTGGCACTGCACAAAGGAGGATGCAGAGATCCAGCCCACAAAGGGTTACTCTGACACAGCACCACTCACTTCCCTCCTCACTAGAACTTTGTAAGTTTTTTTATTTGATATTCTAATTACTGTAGAAATATTGATTATCTTTTAAGCCGTGCAACTCAAGTGGATGATTGTTTCTGAATTGCTGGTCTTGTAGTCACTTAGAAGAAGTCCCACTTCCTTGTGAGATATAGTGTGAACCACAGACAAGATCCTCCTTCTGGAATGATCCTACAGCATCCACTGGACAGAGGTTGAGTTTGTACCTTATGCCCCTTAGAAGAAAGGAATTCTCTCCTCCTCCTACACAGCCCATCTCCTAAAAAAGAGAGGACAAAAATGTTTAAACACACCAGTTGATATCACCATTAGAAAAAAACAAACAGAAGAAAATGGGCATATTCAGCTGGCTTAAATGCCACCAAGTGTCATCTTTGTCTCCTATTTCCTGCTGTCTGACTCAAAACACTCACTCTGCACTTCCCTCAGGCTTTCTGAATTGGTCTCCAGAGGTGCTAAACCCACTGCAGGCACAGACATTTAGGTGGAATTTAGGCTGGCTGGAAATGGCCCAAAGCAATTTGAAAACAAGTTAGAAGAGAGAGCCACAGAAAAAGAAATGTTCTCCTTGTTCATTGATATTCTCTGCCCCTTGAAGACCTGATGTGGACTAATTGAAGGTCTCTAATTTCATGGGACAATTTTCCTGTAATTTCCGTAAAGAGTTCTCTCGCTCTGATATTTTTAATTTTGTGATCAGATCTTGGCAAAAGGAAAAATAACTTTCCTGAAAAACTTGGTGTATTTTCACTTCAGTGATAACTGAAATTTGTCAGCAGGATTTTCATCTGTGGAGCTCTCAATAGCTCCCTGAGAAAGGATCCTCACTGCCTTTCCATGCAATGAAGCAGGCTTTATAAATCCACCAGTATTTCAAATATGTCCTCTGGTGGAAGAGGAAATATTTCTGCCAGTCCTTCCGGTGAAACTCACCCAGGCAGCTGCTGCCAACTGCTTGATTACGCCAAACTAATAATGCCATGGGACAGGTGGGGAAATCGAGCTGTGGGCACGTGCTGCTTCTGAGTGACATTAAAAACTGGCAGGAAAGAGCATCCTGGCACAATGCGTGGCTGGAATACAATTAATCTGCCTCGGTACCAAGCCACACCAAAACTATTCCAGTTCTACAGCCACATGAGTACACTGAAAAGAAGAGTAATGCTTTAGAAGATGGCTTTGTATGGAAAATGGTCCAGCTGTAGGTCCTGTTATGCTGTTCTGCTCCTAGATGGGAACTGTGGTCTTCTATCCCATAGTGGATGCACACAAAAGAGACAACAAAATGAGCAGTGTCTTACTCCACAGTGCTGTACCAGGAGGGAGGAAATCCATCCTAAAAAAGCCCTGAGGCAGCAGAAAGGCCAGAAAACATGGTGCAGGAGAGAATCAGCTGTTTAGGAGACACTTGCAAGACAAAAAAGCTCTGTGCTCTGCAAAGCAGCTGGATGAGGCAAGCAGCCAGCTCTGGTCCCTTCCAAGTGTCCATCTGCTGGAGCAAACACCCAAGAAAGGTGTCCAGCAGCTCTGTGCCACTACAGGACTCCTTCCTGGGATGAAGTTAGAAGCTGAAAGTAACTCCAGTAACACTACTAGTGATGGGAACTGGTCATGAAAGATCCTACCGCAGCTTCATCTGGAAGAGGAACGTCAAATCCCCGCTAGCCTATACAAGTTCCCTCCTCACCACTGTCCAGCTTAAAAAGCACTCAGCTGTCCTCATTTTCTGCATTTACACTCTCCAGAGTATTGATTTTTCAGCTATTTCCCACACCAGAGAAGGGCTTTTCAGCAGCTGCCAGTTTCTACTGTGGAGAGGTGCCACACAGATACAATAATTGACTGGGGAGAGCTTTGAGACTGGCAAGCAAAATATCGAACCAAAGTTTAGAAAACTCCTCCAGTTGCTATTCCCAAAGTTTTAGCTCCAGGTAGTTTATTTCCAGATGTATTTCCTTAGTTTCTCTGTGGTTATAGTAAGGACTAATGCCAAACAATCTTCACATAAAGCCTACGTGAGTTAGGCCAGGGTAAAGCAGCACGCAAGGGCATTCTGGCACACTTCACTGGTGTGTTTTCTGCCCCTTTTCCCCCAGTCCCTATGCCTGAGCCTGTTGGTGAAAGTGTTTGGACTGACGGAGCTCCGGTCTCCCCAGCTGGCTCTGAAGTCCTTGACCTGCAGAGTGAAACATGGCCTTGGTAAACTGCAGTTTTAATGGGTAAGTCTAGGATTTCAACCCCAAGCTTCTGTAATTCACCATACATTTTTATTTGATCTATAATCCTAAGAAAACCCACTTCCTATGAAGCCAAGTTGTGCAGGAGTGGCTGCTCTTTTACTGGGAAGTAAAAAAACAAAACCCTCACAAATTACAAGAGGCTCTGAGCCATCAGATGTGCTCTCCAGCATTTATTATCTGATTTGATGTGTTAATGGCTGGTTATTCTCATTAGCTGTTCTCTGGATTGACACAAGCTGTTTTCCTGCACTTAGGCTGTGCAGCCTAGTGTGTAAAGGCAATTAGCATGGGGCCTATGGATTAACTGGGGAATCAGATGTCAGCTGTGTTCCCATTCTCCAGCAGCGGCCTAAGGAGATGCTGCTTCTGCAGCTCACAGTGTCAAGAGCCCCTGGCTGAGGTGAAGGCACTGATGTACAAACAGGAAGGCAGGTGCTGCCCTTCTGAACTTGCGCCAGGGAAAGACAAAACAAACAAGGCAGAGCTGAAGCAGAGCCACAGAGATTGAGATATTTGTTAAACGAGAATGTGCCAAGGGGGAAGCAGGGCTCTGCAAACATGCTGCTGTGCAGGAGAGCGCTGGTGTTTAAGCAGTTTCATCTGGCTGCCCCACTTGTTGTGACTGATCCCTCCCTTGTGTTAAATAAAAACTGTCCACTGTGTTAAGGAAACCTGTGCAAAGCTGTGTACAAGAACCAATAAAATATCAGCTGGGAGGGAGAACTGTGGAAAGCTACAGCACTTATGAAAGAGAAATCCTTGTCTCATGAGGCCTGACATTTCAGCGCACAGACGTTCTCTTGTTGTGTGTGAGGTAATGCTGTCCTCAAGGGCAAAATCACTTGAAGTGATACGACTGCAAGAAATATAGCACTTCACCTTATTCTGAAACCATCTGAGAACAGAAAGCCTTTTGTTTTGTCCTTTTGTTGTTAGAAGCTGGAAACCAGAGCACGAGACACACCCATATTTGATGCTGAAAAGAGATTGTCACCACAGCTGGAACAAAGAGCTGACAGACTTCAGCTCTCAGGCATAAAATCCTTGCCCAGGCTGCACGAAACATTTTTGTTGGCAAAAAAAAGGTGGGGCCAGATCCTAGAAGGGACCTGGAAACAGATATTGCTGCCCAATGAAGGATTGCTCGAGTGCTGCTGATGGGTGAAGCAAGGCCAGAATTAACAGCCTGCCTGCATAGCATGCCCAAGACCCAAGTAAAGAAAGGTAAAAAATAGCACGTATAAGAAGCAAAATGTGAGTTTTCAGGTTAGAGGAGGGAAACATGAGGAAAAGCATAAACAATGTGTTAGAAAAGCTGAATCTCAGTTTGGGATCTTATAAAGTCTGTGAGAACAAGACTGAAAAAAAGGAGGGATTCAGGCTCATCTAGATCCCTTTGAAAAGCCTAATTGGACCTAGCCTAGGTCTGTGTCTAAACTGAACTTGGAAAGCCAAAACAGCCAAGGCAGCCGTAGGGGCTCCCTGTGTTGAACGTGAGGAACACAGGCAAAAGGAGGATGTCGCTGTTGTTGTACAGGGCTGCATCTGCTGGGTCCCCAGAGACGCTGTGCAGCTCAGCACGGAGGTGCAGCCACAGCCTGGCAAGGAGAAAACAAGCTCCTCACCCACACCCTGGCATCCCCACTGCCCCATGCCTGCTGGGAACAGGTCATCATTCTGTGGACACTGCTCTGGGACACCTACAGCAGGGTCAGCTCACTGTGAGGTGATGTTGCTTGTACCAGTTCACAAATGCAATCTGCTAGAAGTATATCTATAACTGTGTTCTGGTCCTAAACTTAGCTCCAGAGCATATCAGAGTAGCCATGGTGTGGATGTGATCTGCCTGCTTTGAACCTGCATGAGGCTAAATCCAGGCTAAATGACTCATACCCATGGATTATGGCAGCCAGTTGAATCTTTGCCCTGAACAAACCATCACTACATGGATCTGATAAATTGGCTGCCTGTCAGTCAACAGATTCTTGTGTTCTCCTGATATAGCCAGCAACTCACCAAAATCTTCACTGGGTCCTTTAAGGAGAACCACCTAAAGACACAATGCACTGTGCTCTTGAGAAGCGAGGACAGGCTGAGGGAATTGGGATTGTTCAGCTTGGACAAGAGAAGGCTTTGGGATGACCTCATTGTGGCCTTCCAGTGCCTGAAGGGAGCCCACAGGAAAGATGGAGAGAGACTCTTGACAAGGGCCTGGAGTGACAGGACAAGGGGCAGTGGCTTCACACTGACAGAGAGGAGGGTTAGATTGGGTATCAGGAAGTTCTTTACTCTGAGAGTGGTGAGGCCCTGGCACAGGTTGCCCAGAGAAGCTGTGGCTGCCCCATCCCTGGAAGTGTCCAAGGCCAGGTTGGATGGGGCTCTGAGCAAGCTGGGATAGTGGAAGGTGTCCCTGCTCTGGCAGGAGGCTGGAACAAGATGATCTTTAAGGTCCCTTCCAATCCAGGCCATTCTGTGATTCTATGACGTAGATTATTCATTCTATAAAAAGTTCTGATCAGCAGAAGCATCTATGAGTCTGTCCTCCCAAGGGAATCTTCATTATCATGGCCAGGCTAAAGGATTTTGAAGATTTGACCTGTACTGGTGGTTTGGAAGGTTTTTGCAGTGCATCAGCTGCTACTCCTGAACTTGGTTTGGCCATATGTGGGACCAGTGTGGGTCCATAATGTGGGTCCATCCTGAAAACAGCTGGTTACACATTCCCTTGGAACAGATCACTCTGAAAAAGCACGGTGCAAGCAGAATCCAGTAGAAGGAAATTGTGGGGATGAATCTGGCTCTTCTGCTGCAGCTGTCCTACAACAGCAGCCTCATTAGCTACAGGAAATTCAGAGAGAAACCACGTGACAGTGCACTGGATATGCTGACACTGATGAGGAGGGGCAAATCCTCTTCCACCTGGAACAGAAACAGCATCACATGTTGAAGCAGAGGGTGACTGTCATGATTAGGGGGAAATGCTGAACAAACACAGGTGCGCAGGCATCCTAATACAATCCCACTGCTCCAGGGAAAGCACTTGTCCTGTGGGATGATACTGAGAGAGCACACACTGGTGGCCTGCAGAGCCATCTCTTACACTCACATTCTTAAAAACTCAGAAAAGCAGTCCCAGCTTTTTGAGGAATAACCACAATGGGCACAATGGGAGAAAAAAGCAATCCTATCCGTTCATTCCCATGAAACCACCCAGAGGCAGACACGGAGCTCAGTGGTGGGCCCTCGGAGGCTATTTCACATTGGTAACTGAAGGATGTCAGCCACAAGCAGCCGTGACAGCTTTTTAGGCAAACCAAGTGGTAAATTGACGGCATGCAGTGACACAAATCCAGTTCAGCCTCAAAACATCTCAAGTGGGGGCAAGAGGAGAGCGAGCCACATGCTGCTGTCAGCTGTGCCACCGCGTGTGACAGCTGGAGACCCCGGGCTTTGCCGAGCTGCCAGCCATATGGCAAATGAGGTACAGAACCATTACTCTGCAGTCCCACAACAAACCTCTCCGGGTAATGCAAGCGTGGGGCCATGTCAGCACTCACCAGACTTTGCTACACTTCTCTCCAGCAAAAGTAAAGCCCGCACATACATCCCACGTGCACCTGCAGTTCAGGTAAGTGGGGAAATAGTTCACAGTGCCATTGACCAAGCCACATAGGGGAGTCACCAGCAGGATGCTCTTGGCATGGCAAGGTCCTGCCAGCTTGGCTTGTCTGAACTGCCTTGCCAGAGCTGGATACAGCTCTGGGCTCTTGCCTTCTGCAGAGTATTTTCTCTGAAGTTCTCTGGAGGGTCATCAGCAATAAAAACAGGGCTAAACTTCAGGGGTTCTGGGTTAAAGGAGGATTTGAATCCGGCACTGAAGCCATTGAGAAGGGAGCCCCCTCCACCCCGGTTGTAGGAAGTTGATGCCATTGCCATCTTTGATTTTTGCTTTCAAGAGTTAACCAAACCAGCAAACCCTGATCTTCCCTCAGGGCTGAGCTACAGAAACTGGCTGGGAGGAAGCACTTCAAATTCCAGACAGACGCTGTTATAAAATGTGGAAATTGGATGCAAATTATTTACTACATTTATGATACCGCATTATTTACTGGTACTGCAGTTTGATAATCACAGCAATAATTTTCAAATTACCTTTGCTCAGCATTCACTTTTATGAGTACTGAAATGCTTCTTAATGTTCTTAAGTAGAGAATTCTTAAGCAGAGAGGATTTCTAATGCTTGTCCCATGCTCCTAAATTGAGACAGCTTGCAAATTACTACGGAGGCCCAACGAACTGAAGGCTGACTTTCAGGGCCACAAATGGCAGTGAAACATTATTTCTTTACAGACAAAGCAAATTCAAGTAATGATTTGTTGCAGACCACACAGGAAGTCTTACATAAAACACCATGTTAAACTCATGGCTCTCAATTCCCAGTTAGTGGGGGAAAATAAACAAAAAGGCACTAAACCAACTTTCTTCTCCTACAATGACTGGCTGTGTGTTTCTGAAGAGCACACAAGTCCCTGAAGCCAACAGAATCGAGATGATAATCTGCACCTGATAAGCTGCACCCTGGGACACCTGTTCAGTATTGACTTGCTCAGGCATAATTGTTGGCTGGGACACACGGTAAACCAGGACATCAGATACCTACTGGGAGGAGGTGGAAGATCAGAAATAGGATCTGGGAGCCAGTATCTTGCCATACTACATATCCAGGCAGGCAGGCAGGACTGTAAAGCTGACTATGAACAGGAAACTTTCCTCTCCCTTAAAATCAATTATCCATTAACAAATTAACCAGAACAACAGGACAAGATAGGTCTGAGTACTTCAGAACAAACACAGCAAAGCAAGACATGCTGAGTCTCACAACTTCTAAGAGATGCTCAGGGAGAACAATCTCCCAGAAGCTATCCTACATCAAAATGATCTGACTCAATATGAGGAGACACTGAAACATAATTATTACATGATGGTCATCTTTCAGTTGTGCTTTCCTGATGTCTGCACCCTTGGATAAAGGCAGACGTGGATTACTTAACTGATGATGCACACACAGTGTGTATTTTTGTCCCAGAGCTGTCTATAAACAAAAACACATTTATATGCTTATTATGTATAATGCAAGAAAAAATAAAAAAACAAACCCAAAGCAATGAGTCACTTCCCTGAAAGCAATTTGCTTCATCACGTGCATGGTCATGCTGAGTGATGCTGCTGTGAGTACGCTGACACATCTTCAGTTTGCTTCTCACTGACTAAAAGAGAAATGTCTGTGAAATACTCATCCACATCAGCAATTTAATGTGTTGTCTCATTCCCGTGCTTTTGCTAATTAAGGATGTTGTGCATGGCAGGCCAGGGCAGCAGGTAGCAGTGAGATATGAACAGTGCTCTGCTCTGAGCCACACAGCGAGCACAGAGGAGCAGAGCAGGAAAAGCCTGGAGTGAACACAAAGCTGCTCATGAGCTTTTTGAGGTGCCTTCTGAACTCCCAGTCACTGGAAGTGATCAGCCCTTTTACACACCTCTGCACTGCAACCTTGGCTGCTGTCACACGAAGATGGAATTTCTCTCACCTAAAGCACCAGGTGTCTGGGCTACTTCTGTGAGCTGCCTTTCAGGGTGATGGGGGAGAGATCCTCAGCTCTTATCTACTCACAACCACTTGCAAGAGCCACAGGAGCTTACAGGTACTAAGTTCTCCTAAGGGTTAAGCAGTCAGCAGAGGCAGTGTGTCATCATAATATATAAATTAGCATAATCATAACATATAAGCTAGCACAATTTTATGGTAGCACTCTTACTCCAGGAGTACCATCCTTATTCTCACTGCAAAGCCATATTTGCTTCCTGTAGTGCCTATCCCATGAAACCTCTTGGTCTGCAGCATCCTCTGGGGGCTGTGCACCCAGCACCTCATCAGACAAATGCTGGGTGATCTACTCCATAACTCTGTCCTTCCTTCCTACTCTGGGAAAGCAGTGATGCTTTCAGCAACACAAACCAACTGGATGTAACCAAGTCCGAAATAACTCATGGGCTTCAAATTCACCACCTGTATTTTCTTGACCCTGTGTGTTTCACAGGAGGTTTACTGCTCAACCAGACAACTCTTTGCAGAATTACACTGAGGGCTTTTGCTCACAGGACAGAGTAGATATTTGTATTTCACAATCTGCATTTATTTGACAAACTCACAGTGAGAGATTCTGTTCTACTATAACCAGAGATTGTCTTATTTACAGAGTAAAACTAGCCATTAGTCTAGTGAGACAACTAGGCAAACACCATTAATTATCAAGTGTGTAAACAAAATAGGTCTGCATCAGCATTCACAAAGCTGAACCTTTCCACCACAGGGAAGCCTTCGCCTTTTGTCTGCTTTTCTTGGATTTGCTCTCCAGGGGTGAGGTTCAAAGAGCCCACAAAGTGCCCCTCTTGCCATCACCCCACTCCTGTAAAAACTGCTCCTGTTTTCATGAGGGACATACGTGAAGAATGTGAATCAAATCTAAACGTGGAGGACCTGTGGAGAGATATTGAGATGTTTAATCATGCTCTGCATACACTGAACTCCCCTCTTAGGCCGGGTGTTTTCTTCTGGTCCCTGACAACACAGACTGCCAAGAGATCAAGCTCTCACATATGGATCCAGCTCTCACAAGTCCATCTCACACTAGTGCTTCTTGTAATGCTCAAGGCTAGATTTTCAGCTGATTCAGCTGATTTTTTGAGCTCATAGGAATGCCTGACCCCATGTGGAGTACTCAGTAACCCCAAAAATCCTGTCAAGAAGAATAAAGTGCATGGAGGATCTGTGCTGGTAAACCACAGCACTCCAAAACCCAGAACAAAGCACAGAGCAGGCTCTGCTGAGAGTTCACAGCCTTGCAGAAAAGATACTGGTTTCCCAGTGTTGCTGTATCTTAGTGAACATGCATCCTCCCTTTAAAGATTTCATCCCAAACCATGAGCCAGCAATCCACAAGAAGCTGTATATTTTTTATAATAGGCATAAGGGTCCATAAGATCTATTGAGTCTTTTGGATTTTCCCTGATACATGTGGGAATCCAGAAGGCAGAAAGAACATCCTCTGCCTGTTTTAAATAATTTTATAATTTTAAATTATTTAAAACAGGCAGAGGATGTTCTTTCTGCCTTCTGGATTCCCACAATACAGACTGTTTTTGTCAAGAATCAGCTTTCAAATAGTGGAAGCACCATGTTTTGGAGGGCTGATCAGCCCAGTCCAATTTTGTTACCTTGTGAGGCCTTCAAGGATCTCCTCTGTCTACTTGCATTTTGTGTTTGATGGAAATGCTCTTCAGCCTCCAAGTCTGAAAAGTGCAGGTTTCAAACACACCCAGTTTTATTCTGGGTAAGATCACGTGCAATAGGTTTGCATTGCTCCATGTGGGATTTGCTGATCTGCTGGGATCACAACTGGAGCGAGTGCTCATCCATGGAACACCTCCCATGAAAAGCCTTGAACAGAGAACCCAGACAAGAGCAAAGCTTCCTAAGGGAGCTTTCCCCCGTGCTTGCAGGGGCCATGGGTACTTCCCTCTGCACCCATAAATTCCTGGCACACCTGTATTTACCTGTTACAGTAAAGAAATACAGGAGTGCTCAATCTGCACTTTAGCCCTGAGGCATCTGCAAGACAAAACTGGCTCTGGCTTGTTCAGCTCTTGATTCCAGGAAAACAATTAAATCGAGCCCTGAACCACACACAGGATGACGACAGATGTGCTTTACCTGCCTTTGATAAATATTTGGTCACAAAAAACCTGTCACAGGTGGGAATACAGATTCCAAGCTGCAGCAGTCCGTGCACTTGCCTTTTGCTCTGCTGTTCTCCCTTTCCTTGAGGGTTCCTTCCTCCAATACTTTTTCATGAGGGATACAAATGGAAGCAACCCCCACAAGAGAAACCAAGAGAAGCTCAGGCCAAAACACAAACAAGACTGGCATTAGGAGACTTATTTTTACAGCCCCACTGCAAACCAGGAAATTTGTGTTTTTAAAGTGTGTATCTGCCTTAACAACTGCCGTAACATAAAGCTGAAATAGGATGCAATTTATCTTTGGGTTCGGGCTTTTTCCTTTTCCTTAATATGCCAGGAGCTCACCTGGATTAGGCAGCAGACTCAAAGAGTGAGTTTATGCAGAGGGAATAGCACACAGAGAATCACCTACCTAATCTCTGCACTGACTTTGGGCACTCACCTTGGGCATACTTCTCTGCGTTTCCTTCTGGCTGGTTTGGGGAGTTTCTTGCTTAACTGGCTCCTTTCTCAGAATCTCATTTTCCAGTGTCCATGTGCTGCAGTGCATAAACCCATTTATGGGTTGCTGTCCCACAGAGTTTGTAAAGCAGACAGAAAAATTCTACAAATCCCATGTCCACAGCTTCCCTTTTTCTAACATTTGAAACAGCAATAGAGAAACTGAGGGTCTGTGAATATGAACAGGCAGCATGAATTCCCTCTTTAGCTGAAAGACTGCAGTCACCACGAGATTGGTTTAATAAATCCTTAGTCATGCAGCTTCCATCCCTCAGCTCTGATGCAGTAAAAAATATAAGGAATTATTAGTTTATTACTGTGACCTCTGCATTGAGACTGCTGCTTAACGATGCAATTCCCGAGGTTCAGTTAAAGCCATTTTCTTGCTGTAAAATTCCCATGTTGCATTTGAAGCATTTCCCTCTGATACATTAAGAGCTTTTATAGCTGGCAGGTGACAACTGAGGTGAGATCAATAAATACGGGGCCACTCTACCCATTCCAGCCTTGAGCTCCTTTGTAAAGACAACCTGCAAGTGGGAAGGATGGCTGAGTATTTTCATTTTAGTTTCTCTTCTGATGTAAAAGCAGATGTGAAATAGCTTGACATTAGTAATAGCAAGGCTTGTTTTCAGTTCCTTACTGGAGATTTATTTTGGAACAAATTCTACTTCTTTTTGAGGGGGTTTTTAAGTCTTCCTGGGATGAAACTGAGGGGTATTTGACTGTGATTGCTAAACATTCAGATGATAAAAAAGATCAGAAATGTAAACTATAGTGAAAGGAGTGCAGAATTAAGAGTTCTAAGAATACAATTTAAGGAAAGTTAAATGCAGGGTGTACTTTTTAGTAAGTATAATGAAAAGCAGAAGTATCACATAGGGAAAAACAACCTATTGCCTATCCAGTCTTCTTTAAAATTAGATACAGGAATAAATATCTGGAGCAAAATCCCCAATCAATAAGGGAATACTCAAAAGGATGACAAAATATCAAGAGAGAGTATAAAAGCAAGAAATGGAAAGTACATATGAGACCATAGAAGAGTTAGTACTGCCTCGGTCGTACAAGCTCCCGTCCTACCAACCTTAAAATTACAGTCGTGCTGTTTTGCACAATTACACAGTAACTACCTCAAACACAGTAACAAGTTGGAGAACAACAAATCATTTAAAATCTCTCCCCATACAGACAGGCCCCATAATAAACTGCAGTTCCTCAATGGTGCCAGGAGCTCAACACACTTAACCAAGAGTATTTAGAATTGCTACTGTACTTCCACTTGCAAAGGCTTCAGAAATATTTGGGCATAAATAATCCTCCCAGTTGGGTGCTTTTTGGCACAAGCTGGAGGTTACCAGTCACTTCCACCAGTGTGAGTGAGGAACGCTCACCTGTACCCTCATGAGCAATTCTGGTAGCCAGAAGGGTGACAACGTCCACAAGGGATGATACAAAGCAGAATTTTCAAGCCCTTTTTTCTTTTTTTTTTTTTTTGTAATGCAGATCTGCTCCTGACCTTCCCTTTGAGAGACAAGTAAATATTTTTACTCCTAATGGCAATAACATTCGAGTCTCAGATCTTCTTTTGGAGTATCACTGAATCCAGAAAAATTTCCAGCCTGTTCCTTCTCCTGTTAAAGCTATTGACAAGGTAAATGATGATTTATTGATGCTGTGTTTCTGCAGCACAGAATTTTAGCAGCAATAAATCTGTTCAGACAGATGATGTAATAATCTGAGCTTTTTACAAATGACTTAATGTTTCTTTACAAATGACTTAATGCTTCTTGGTGGTTCCTAGAGCAGTTTATATTTCCTAATTGAATGAGGGAATACATGAAGTAGTTTCAGTAAAAGGTTAGATTTTTAATTTTATTTTATTATCTTTCCTGTCTGGGATGTTAAATTGGTCCAGTTGATAATAAAAAAAGATGTGCTATTTCTCAGCCTTTTCCATCTGTGAATTTTTAGGTACTTTGTGACTCATACAATAAAACCAAATGGAGAAATACATAAAGCAAAGGGCCAGGTCTGAATCCACACACTCCACCCTTCTTAAGGAGTGAGTCAAACTTCATTCCACCAGCACTGGGATTTTGATAGAGACTTTTTTTTGTAAAGGCTGATTCCTTCAAATACACATGAACACACACTCATGCACACACAGGCATTCTAAAAAGGAGATGGTCCCTTAGCACAGCTTCTGAGAACACCTGCTAATTTCCTTAATGCTGGTCATGTTTCTTCCCACGGTCAGGTAAAGTTTTAAAAGTTCCTTTTGTTGCATGTTTATAGGACTGGCATTGAGTACAAGATAAATCACCTTCTGTTGGCAAGATAGATAATTAGGCAAAAATCACCAACAACTTATTGCATTTCTAATACCCTTTATTTCAAGCACCTTAGCTCAACAAGACCTGCAATTTGGCTTGCTCTTTCTTCCTCTAGTCATTCTACTAACATAGTCCTTCTCTGTATTTTTAATTAAAACATCATCATTAGAGTGCATAAAGGAGAAGAGAGGTGAAATGTTAACAGGGCCCTTTCCGCTCTGAAGAACAACTGGAAGAAGAGATATTGTGGTGATAAAGCCCATTAAGGAGAGAGAAGAGGCAATGTGTAAGTGAAGCTCTGTCACTAAAAGCCATAACCTCACACATGCACAGAAGTCAGGGAGGCTTCATGCCACAAGTGATGCCGGAAGGGAACAACCTTGCTGCAGGGAGAGGAAGGCAGAGGTGGCAATGGATCAGAAGAGCAGCATCCCTTGAGTTTAACAGTGTAGGACTGAAATTCAGCTGTGAACTGGAACTGGGTAAGTGCTGCCATATTCTGTCATTGACGATGATGTGGATGGTGCCGGCTTCTCTGAACACTTTACCTGAAAAGATCTTATTTTGGCAGTAATCAGGAGTCTTGCTGAAGAGAGTATTTTTAAGAGAGCTTAAGAAACTGGACTGAGAGTTTTAGTGCCTGTTTTAAGTATAGCAATAGCTTGAATTTTTGTCGATCGCTCACATTCGGGAGCTGTCTCTCTAAGGACTCCCTTTCCTGGCAGATCCCCAAATTAGTTCAGAGGTGTCACTTTGAGAAGGGTGTGATGAAATTTTCCACAAGCAAAGGGGTGTAGTCTTGGATGAAATTTTTAATTGAGATGCATTTGTTGGTTTTATTCCTGATTGCCTCACTGATGTTACTACACACCTCAGAGCAGCATTACAGGCAAGAGCAGCAGAAATATGCCACCTGCTTCATGCCATTGCAGCCATCCTGTCTCTGGGAACCTCTCCTGCTCACAGCTGATGTAATTTTACAAATAACATGTTAATCTTGCAGATCTCCAGCTATTTGCCCCGTTTTATCAGTGCTTGTATCTATCTGCTCCATGAGGTAAGTCCATGCCTGGAGAAGATGTGGCAGCTCCGGAGTTACTGTACAAAAAGTGACTTGCCACTGCTCCACAAGGAACTGGGACATTTGGCCACTTGCTCTGGCTTACAGAAGGCGTTGCCTGGTGCTTTAGATAGAAGGGGAAGAAATTGCAGCAATTTAAAACAAAACCAGGAAGTTTTACCATTAGATAAGTCAAAATTGCTGGACCAGATGTGGTTAACACTTGAAGCATGAAGCAGCTTTATCAGTAGGTTACTTATGAATTATTCATTGGTGAATGTTCTATTTTTCAAGAGTTCTTAAGTGACTTTTTTTTGCAATTCTACTCAATTCAAAATAGTTCTTGGACGGGAGAATGGCACAATTGGACAGGGTAATAACACAATGGCACAAGCTCTGCCGTCTTGGGTTTAGTTGTGCTACATCATGATATTTTTAAAAAGTCCAGCTAGTGATTTTTACTGGCAACAGAAGTAGCTTTTCATCTTTTTACCTAATGAAGAATAGTAAAGAAATCCTGGACCAGGCTGCAGACAATTATTTATAATGTAGTGATACTTTGTTCTTTGACAGGATTAGCTCTAGTTCACCTAGCTGGTAGACTATGAATTTCATGCAAAATACAGCATGTGAGCTTGAAATCAAACGAAAAATGGATATAAAAGAGCAAACTCCAAAAAGCACAAATGTAGTGATCACTTGGCTAAAATTAATGGTGTGGCTTAGACTGACAAGCCAGAATCCTAGAAGCATAAAAACCTGCTTGAAATAGACTTTTTCTTGAGTGAGGGCAAAGTAGAGGTGGTTGCAGTGCTCAGTTTCACCAGTATTTTGTAGAGGACTGTAAGGAATTACTTTAAGATGATTTTAATAAAATAGGTCCTTCCAGAGAGGGGAGGAACAAGCAGAACACTCTGATTAGCATCTCTTGTGATAAAACTTCTAATACTACACCTGAACTTAGTGTGGAGGATCACAGCTTTGGATTTTGCCCAAGGCACCCCAAACTTCAGGGAACAGAAGTGTTCAGTGAAGTCCACTTTCACAAAATGTTTCACCCAAATACTTGCTTACTGCAAAGTATGTTTTGTGCCTGTTTTGACAGCAACTGATGTTGTCTAACAAAAAATCATCTAAAAAAGCAAAATCAGATGAGACTAGATGAGAGCAAAACCACCCTCAGGGGAAGCCTAAGAAACACATTGACAGCAGTTCAGTGCCAGTGTGCCATTGCCAGAAAACCTCTAATGGTCAATAAAAGGCAATAAAAGGCCTGACTAAATCTATGCAACATCGGGTGTGCCATCAAGAGCTCTAAACTCAGGCTCCAGCACAACTTCTAGGGGAAAAAAAGATCTCTCAGCCAGATGGTTTGACAGGAATACATTGCACCAGTCCTAGAGCTCTCCAGAAAGGTTCCAGGTGATCCCAGAAGCTGAGAGCAGCATGATTCTTACAGTATCCACAGGAATACCTGTGGAAAAAGGAGTTTTCAGATATGCTCAGGGCTGTTAGAGATTACAGCCAATGCCCCTTTCAGGGAATAGTAAAGAAGCAACACTTATTGATGGCCACTGCTGATTCAGGATTATCAGCTGCAGAAGCAACTCACAGTCCCAGCCATGAGGTTTAAATGTTTACCACTTGATTAATAGGTTTGTAATATAGAATACAAATGTCTCAAAATGAAAAGAAGGCATTTGAACCTAAAGAAAAACAAATGTCACTGGATCTCCTTATTCTACTCTCCTCTCTCTCACTGATGTCCTTTGACCTCACTGGGTGTGCTCCTCCTGCAAACAGCCACAGGATTTGCAAGTACTACTTGTGTAGAGACCCATTTCCCACTGCCAGTTACAAAGAGGATCACAGTGGTTTTGGCATCCTGTAAAGTAGCTTCATCATTTTAAAATGATGAATTAAAAAACAAAACTGCTTGGAGAGGAGCTACAAAAATGTCAAGCCAAAGAAGAGCCAAATTCTCCTCAGCACTATAAGATGGTACATGAAGATGCGGAGGCAACAAACTGTGCTGGGTAGTCCAGATTGGACATTAGGATATGCTTTTGGTGGGAGGATAGAAAAACACTGCAGCAGATGTCCTTGGAGGTTTTCAGGACCTTGCTGGACAAGACAAGCCATTGTAGAGTTTGTGGCAGCCCCAGTTCAAGTGGGTGTTTGGACATAATGATTTGCAGAGTCCCTGCCAGCCAGTGTTGCTGTGCTCAAGGTTCACAGGCGCAGACAGATCTGGAAGGGAATTTAGAGAGTAATTTCATTTATGCTAGGAGATAAACATGTGATGTGGCAGTATTTCTGCCATTTGTCATGTTATTATCTTGTTGGTGTACACTTCCAGATCTTACTTATTGGAACAAACATTTATGGAAAGTGAGTTAAGATATTCTTTTCCCTCTTCAAATAGTTGACCAGTTGTTCACTTCTGAAATATTTTCTTCTGATGAGAAATTTCTGCATCTTCTCTGAAGAATTTGGTTGCTGTTTGCTTTTGACACATTTTTCCTCCCCATATTCATTGCCATGATGTTTTCTTAGTAGCCAGTACTTAGGGTGCAGAAACAAACATTTCAGTCAGGATTTTGCAGTTGATCTGTGGGTCAGTCCCCCACCTCTGTATGGAAAAGAATCACAGAACGGTTTGTGTTGGAAGGGACCATAAAGATCATCTCCTTCCACCCCCTGCCATGAGCAGGGACACCTTTCACTAGACCAGGATGCTCAGAGCCCCACCCAGCCTGGCCTTGGGCACTGCCAGGAATGGGGCAGCCACAGCTTCTCTGGAAGAAGAAGGACAGGAGTCTCAATTAAGAGTAGAGATTCCTAGTTAGTTCAGCTGATGGAAAATTTCCAGCTAGTGGAAGAACTCTAATATATGCAATCTCTTTGGAAATAGCCTTGGAGCTATGTTTTTTACTAAGGAATGCTGCTGTCCCAGGGAGACAGGAGAGTAGTTAAATCCTAGAAACCTAAGAGAGTTTTTGTCCATGCTTACACCTTTTTGTATGCACTCCCTACCATCAGACTGTTTGCTCCAACCCTCACCAAACCAGGCCAGATATTTGACTGCTTCTTGTCCTTCCATAGCTACCCCCTTTGGTCAGTAATCCTTCTGAGTACACTGATTTTTTTCCACAGTTTAGAGTTAACTCAGGTGGTCAAGCTGTGGTCACGCAGGGCTAATTACAGCGGAAGGAGAAAAATGAGTACATTGATTAACACTCTGTTCCTTTGGAGAGACTGAGAAGTGGCTTTGGCAGCTCCAGCTCCACCGACACCCTGCTGGCAGCTTATTGCCCGTGCTTCTGAATCGCAGTAATTTCTGAAAAACGTGGCAGATCCTTGACTGTTAACTGGGAGGGTAAGAACAGAGTTCCAGGGATTTGATGTTTGATGCAGTTTTAAAAAGCTTTTTTTCCCTGGGCCCCCTGTGGCTTTTCTCCACAGCAGGCTCGAGCACTGCAGGCTTAATTACTCGCTCTGCTTCCATTGGTGCACAGAGCTCTGTGCTCCTGAGGGCTCCGGAAGAATTCCATCCAACAGGACAGTCAGAGAGATCCAGCATTACACAACTGGTCCAACTGGTCCTGTGTAATGTGCCCGAGCTGACTGCTCAGCCTGTCTGTGACATTGGACCCATTCAGGGATAATGCACAGAAGGCTCTGGAATCAGTCCATGGGAACCAGGAGATCTTTTGTTGGCTTAAATTAAGATGTTAAACATACATTTTTTTCTTTAGGGTTCTGCCTCGTTTTTATCAGACCCAACTGTTTTCTTCATGCTGTGACAATTAATTGGATTATTTTCATTTAAAGATCCAAGCCCGCAAGATCAGTGGAATGGAACGGAATTGTTTTCCTTTCCCTGCTCTCCCTCATTAGTAGTCTAAACAAGTGTGAGGCTGCATTAAGTTTGTAGCTATTCTGTTAGCTTGAAATCACTTTCTTCTCTTCTGCAGATGGAGACTCTGCTTAGATCATTATATTCCAGGGTGCAGTTGTGGTATATTAAAAGTGAAAAGGCTAGTCACGGAATTTATGCTTGCAATTACCTTGGTAGTGAAAAAGGACGGCAACAAAAGTAAGTTTCACAAAGAAAAGGAGCAAAAAGGAAATTACAGCATGTTTACATAGTTTTTTTTTTACTGTGAAAAGTGGCATAAAACACTGCCTGAACAAATCTCTAGGCTAAATTGGGCAGATGTTAGTATCACTGCAAACTCTGCCTGCAACACAGGTGAGCCTCCAAAATGTCATTCCATTTAGCAGGTTCGTCTTCACAGGGTGATTGTCTCAATTTCACACGGGCTTGACCTACAAATGCAATGGCTGACCAGTTCGTCTCCTTAGTAACCTTTGAAAACTCTTGCTGGAATGCCAAAGCTCTTGTGAACCTGTCAGAGCTGTTCGTGCTTCATCTGGAAACCTTCAGAGGTTTTGGGATGAATGGGAGAAGGTACTTGTTCTTTACTGACATTAAAACTTCAGAATGCAAGAGATTTTGCTGGGTTAGGCCAGCACACTCGACATCTTCATGTGCCAGATTCAATTACAGACTGTGCGTGGATGTGTTTGTAAGCAGGACAGAAAAATGGACAGGGATCCCATAAAATTTCTGTCAACTGAGAACCGATTCTTGATAGCTTATCAAGACTTCACCAGCAAAACAATTAATCTTCTCCTAAAAAATGGGTTAATTTTCTGTATAATATAGTGATTGTGTGAGACATGGAGAAACTGGCTCCTAAACCCCCATTTCAAATGAGAATTACACTTTGATTTTGAAGTGTTTTGCCTCCTGCTTCACATTAGGTGCTAAAGGTAGCTAAGTCAATTTGCAAAGCTAGCTCATTTCAGAACTGACCTTTGCCAAACTGAGAACTATCATTTTTTTATCCCTGAAGATTTTTTCTGCATTTCATTGATGTGTGAGATATACCCAGACCTCAAGAGCTGACAGCTCTGGTTCTGCAAAGAGTTTTCTCTCTCTGTGTAGCAGGACCAAAGTTTACTGGTTGCTGTCTAGGTTGGAGAAATGTCCTTTCTGCAATTTTGTCGCCGAAGATCAGATTAGTATTAAAAATCTAGAACAGACTTCTCCTGTTAATAAACAGCAAACAACATGGAAAATACCCCCTGCCCTGTTCATTAAGAAGAACCAGTGATGAAAGGCCTCACAAGAGCATGCTTCACACACCCTGGAAACAGAGGAGAACCTCTGCCAGGTTGTCAGTGGTTGGGGAAATGTAGTAGGAACAGTCAGGTACTGCTAAGTGGACTTAAAGAAGGCTCTAGGGAATGGAGCTGGAAGACAGTGAGTGAAAGGATTGGAAATGTAAATCAAGAACACAGCAGAGCAGGGGTTACATCTCTGTATGAGTATTTAGGATGGAGTTTTTCAGGCTTTCAATTATTCCATTGAAACGGAGAGTAGTGGGGGAACAGGGCAGAATAAAGTAAATAACCAAAGCACTTGCCCAAACCCTGGGATTTCATCACCATCATCTCCTTTTTTCCCAGACTCATGGTTCTGTGAATTCTGTGAAAGTTTAGGAGAGAAGAGCTGATTTAAGGTTTTTGAGCCCTTAAGGTTTTGCAGTGCTTCCCTAACCTTGGATTAGCTTAACTTTGGGCTAGAAAAACCTCCCAAGTTCTTTCTGGTGATCCCTTTACACTGTGCTTACTTCTTCCACCATGGAAGCAGCAGCTCTGCTCTTAGACTCCTTGATCCTTGGAGCTGTGGTTTCCTCAAGTTATATCTGACCATTGCTCTGATCTCTTCCCTCACCAAACTCTCCTCCCTTCCATGTAGCCAGCTCCTCTGAGGTACATCTGGATCATTCATGTTAGCAATCGAGTGCCTGAACATGACCACAAGCTTATGGTCTAAGCTTATACCAGTCCTTTTTGCACAAACCTTTCATGGTTCCAGAAGTGCTTCTTCACAGCCCACTGGGATTTATCCCATTTCCTTGTAATCTACCCTCTTACCTCCCATACTGGCTCCATACATTGAGCTACAGACTCTGGAACCACAGGTTTTGACTCTCCTACAACTGACCATCAATCCATGAGATATCAAGCGGGAGAGTTTGTCACTCCAGCCCCATTCTGTGGGACCAGAGCCATGACTGTGCCCTGTGACTGAAGTGTGGTGTTCTGAGTTAGATCACGAGATGTGGCAGCTCCAGTTCCAGTCAGGTTGATCAGTCTCCGTGCCTCCTGTGCCCGTTTTGCTGTCCTTGGTTCTCCTGTGTCAGCTACCCTGTGCTGTGGTGCCAGCAAGCCCTTCCAAGCAAGAACATCCTCTCACTAGGCTCTTCCAGAAGCTGTGTTCACTGGGATAGCTCCTGGGACTTCAGTATCAGGCCCTAAAATAGATACATTAGGGTTGAAAAACAGGGAACAGAATGTAACAGCAAGTTGCATCATTTTGTTTACGTCTTGTTCCAGTTTCTTTTTTCCCTAATTTATTTTGAGAGCTTTATGTCAGACAGGAAAGCTGCACTTGATCACCTTATAGGAAGCAAACATTGAGTAAGAAGACAGACTGCGTGGTTAAGCTTGCAACACACAGTGATCTCCCATGTCGTGGGATAATGTGAAAAAAACAATGGATTTAGCAAAGAATCTGCAGAGAATCTTTGCTAAGAAGAAAAAAGCCTATGATCACTGCTGAACCAGTGTAAGAACAGATCAAATATGTTGGCTAGGAATAAGATGTCTGGAAAACACGAGTATTTTTGTTTAACATAATATTTTGTATCCCTAGGATTGACTGGGAAAATTGTCACCTTTATTTTTCTCTGGAATTTTAAAGAAAGGACAATGCTGACTCTGCTAACTGATGAATAATATTGAGCTTCCTTAATTAAAAATAGTTATTATTAGTTAGTGTATTTGTTAACTTTTTTGTTCCAGACTTTCCATGTTTCTTTGTTTATGGAAAAAGATCATGTACTAAATATGTCTCTTGCAAGTCCACCAAGGATTTTCTCCAAGGAGAATCCAGGAATAATATTTTAAGGGATGACGTTGTTTGAGCGAACTCAGCTATAAATATTTTAATTGCTTACAAAACGAATTGAATTTGTCACATCCTTAACTCCTGCACGAGGGGAATCTGGTATCTCGGTGCCAGGAAGAACCATGCTGTGGGTTCCAAATTGCCTGCAAAAGTCACAGCCGAGCCAGAAATTCATGCTAAAAAAAAAATGCTACTTACATAGGAAAGAAGTCATTTCAATGGTATTGAAAATTGGCAAAATCCTGGTTTTGGAAGGGCTGCTGGGAGTTGCTAAAATGTTCAGGATATGAGTTGACAGTCTGTAAGGTGACTATACCAATTTCCTTGATTTTGTAGAGCTGAATGAGTTGCTTTGTTCCTTAGACTACACACATGGAAATATAAAAGGCTTCCCTGTGCTTTAGATGCTATTAATATAAAGAAAGTTATCTGGGCTTTCAGGAAAGTATAAACTAGAACTTTCTCAGAAAGGGTGTGGATATAGAACAGTCTGTGGTTGCCTGTATGGAATAGAGCTGGACTGTTTCAACCACCCTCAAAAGGCACCTCGTTTTTAAAATTGAACTAATATGACTTATTTGTTGACATCATTTAATTTTTTCCTATTTTTAAGAGACATAGCAAACGATGCGTTCTGCCTCTAGATTAAGAGGTGAGGCGGAAATTATATACCCCTGGTTAAATTCATGTTTTGTCCACACTTTGAAAGGTGAAATTCTGGTTTCTTTACTTCCAAAAATGTAACAGAACTTGCAACATGGCACCACGACTGATGAGAGTATGGAATGGCTTCCAGGCTAGGAATAAAGGAAACTGAGAAGGAACAGGATATGAAAAAAAGAGTAGCACTGTCAGGATGGACATGGATTGACAGTTCACCGTCTGCTGGTAACAAAATCAGGATCTGCACCAAGATGCTCTCAGGAGCAGGTTCAGGACAAGCCAAAGGAGGTGAATTTCACACAACAGGCTGTCCCATGTGCTGGGAATACAAGATGTTTCCAGGCTTTTAAGAGTAGACTGTACAAGCATTTGGAAGAGCAAACACTTGGGAGTTATTATTTAGACAGACAACATCAAGCTCAGGATAGGTGAAGGGTGAGAGAGTTTTAAAGGAATCCTTTGTGAATTTTTTCTATTCTTCCTTTTCCCTAGATGTCAGCCCATGATCACCAGGAAGACAGAAATGTGACCAAGACAGAGCCCAGCTCTGAACCAGTGCAGACGTTCTGATGTCATTAGGTATTTTTAAATATTGATGATGATTTCCTAAAGATGGAGCACGGCAGGAAACAACTGGGTGAGCAAATGTTACTTCTATGAATGGTCTCACAGAAGGAAACCCAATGAATTTCTGAGTTGTCTCATTCTTCAAGAGTTTACAGACCCAAGATCTTAACTGTTTAATTCAACTGGGAAACACTGCACATGAAGTATGACCGTATGTGCCTCCTTTTAAATTTGCATTCCACCTATTAAGAAACTACATTTTTCTCTATGCTGCAGCATTTTCTAAACATTTGATTCACTACTGTGCCCCACTGGAATCAAGCAACTAAAGATCTACAGTACACTCAGCAGGTGTGAAATCTTTTCAGAATTGTGTAACAGCACAATGCTGAAGTGTCATAAAACAGATTAAAGCATTTGGGTTTTCCTGGCCTTCTACCTGTTAAATATCAAAAACACAGGCTTCTGTTATTCAGACAGATCAGGGAGTTACAAGTAAAATTTGGATTACAAGTAGTATCAACAGAACTAAAAATGCCCTCATAAGCCAGGAGAAAATTTGTGGGAATGCTTCTGAATGGCTTGCACTATGCTTACCTAGCTCTGCATTATTTCCTGACCAGTCTTAAATGTTCTGCAATTTTTCTGGCTTATTTTTAAGAAATACACCTGGACTATATTAGCAAAACAGTAAGAAAGAAAGGAAAGTCAGAATTGATGCCCAAATGTTGATTGAGTAGTTAGATGCAAACTCTACTTGTGAACTAAACATTTATAGGTTATTTCTGATGCTGAGAAGGAGCTTTCATGGTTAAAGCCCCCTCTGAATCTTTCCAAGAGACATCTCCAGCATGACTCTGATACAGCAATTTGGATTTGTTACACCAATTGACTGCAAAGAAAGAAATGTCAAACCCTCACATAAATGTCCTTTCTCTGACAAGCTCTCCCTCTTTTGAACTACAATAATGAGGACAACATTGTTTTGCTTTGCCACAGACGTTCCCCTAAGTTTTTTGAAGGCTTCAGAGGTTCGGTGGAATTTGACAAGAGGTATTTGGGCTTTTGTGTTTGCCTTTAATTGCTGCGCCCCGGGGTGGATCCTGCTCCTGCTGCTGCTGCTGCTGCTGCTGCAGCCGGGGCCGTCGGAGCAGAGGGCGCAGGACCTTGGCTGCTTGTCACAGCTTGCAGGACCGGGACAGCACACAGCCTGCAGAAGTTTGCATGTTCAGAGCAAAGATTTTGTTTCAAAATGTTTGTCTAGCTCCTATGCCTGGCAGCTGGAAGAGCTGCTGCCCTTCTACGCAGTGAATAGGTGCTTATATTTCTATATTAGGGGCTAGCTCCGGAAATACACAGAAATAGAAGTTTATTGGGATGGTGGTAATGGTTACACTGCGTCACAGTTTGGGTTAAAACCCTAGGTATTTCTGTCAGCTCTCATTCAACAACAAACTTCATCTGCCTGCACAGACACTGCAGGTTTGGTTCTGCCACGGTTCATTTCAGGATGAGCATTTGGTTGTGAGTTTCTTTAGGCGTGCTGACCTTCAAAGACTATGGACAAGCTCAGCTATTCACATGAGGCATCAGCCCACTAACTTCAGCTGCAACAGTGGTGAACCTGTTAATCAGTCTTTTACAGCAGCAAGATAACCTTCTATGTGTACAGCTCTGTTAAAAATATATATTTAAAATTAGAAAATTAAAATAAACCATGTGTGTTTTGCAGTGGAATGTCTGCTAACATAAATACTTCTACGGCCACATAAAAATAGAAACATGAAATACTTAGTTTTTCCATAGGTCTGTTAAGCAACAGCCAGTGCTTTCATTAATATATTCTTTCTCTTTTTAGCTGCACTTTTATTTAGAAAAATTCACAATCCTGACTTATGAGGAAAGTTATATGGAATTATATGGAAAACTTGAAATGCAAACAGACATGCCTCATTCCTCTAAAACAACAGACTTGTTCTTTATATGCCAGTAATTTTTGTAGTCTTAGGGAACCATTTGTTTCCCCTTCTCTCTTGAAAAGAGTTAAACAAATGGAAGTTTGCCCCACTTCCCCCCTCACACATCCACATACATGCACAGGACCAGCAAAACTCAGTAATTTTCCACTGGCACAACAGCCTTTCAGTGCTTGCCATCTGCTGTGCTGGCAGGACCCACCAGAGGAGCACCAGCAGCAAAGCAGGAACTGGAACGTCACGTTGTGAATATTCATTCCATTTTCATTGTCACAGCTGGGCCTCATCATCTCTCGGAGACTGACCTTGCCTCCCCCGACTTCCCTGTGGCAGCTTTGGGGGAGCAGACGGCAGTGAGGCACTGAAATCAAAGCTTACAACTTACAAACACCCAAAATCCCCAGTCAAAACCAGTCCCCGTTCCTGCTGGGGGTAGGGGTGTCTGTCACTCCCACTGACCACTGTTACTGACACAGATTTTTAAGGACTTTTGCTCTGGGAAGAGTGCTTCAGTGAAACACCACTTTTCTAGATCTGTAACCAGTTCATTTTGAATTTATTTATCGTAGAGTGTTTTTCCCCTTCTTGCTAATTCTGTTTCTGGGTTATGTGTCCGTGCTTCCAACACACGTGAATATGAGTGCACATTACCTCAGGTTTCAAACATGGAACCAGAGTTCAGCTGTCCCAAAGGACAGTCAGTCCCTTCAGGAAGCGCTCCTGCACCTCATTCAAGTTAAAACATGCTAATTTTAGGCTTCTGTTATTTCAAACCTACCAAATCTAATGCTTTCAAAAGCCGGTCTCATCAGGTAAGTTCACAGTGCTCGGGGAGGTCCACGGTGGATTCCCTGGCTCTGCCTGCAGGTCCTGAAATTGTAAGGTCTCTGGGCAAGAAATCTGCTTTAGCGCACAGAGCTCTGAAGTTACTTATCTCTACATGAAGACTAATGAGGTAAAATAAATCAAATCTGTCTGTCAATTAAGTCCTCCTCATCAGCAACTCTCCTCAAGTTAAGTGATGACATCAAGACAAAACTTTCCCTTGCTTCCACATGCTCCATGTTGTGATGGAAGCAGATGATTGTCATTCCTCCAATCTGAGCTCACAGATTTGCCTCCTGCATAGCTGAATTTGTATGAAATCTGTGCCGCTGCATCCTTGGGATAACAGCTTTCCCTGTAAGTGCTGTCATTTGTTTATATTCAGGTAGTACTGAAACCACAGCAGGGTTTCACTGCTCTCCTGCCTGTGTTAACACCCTCAGCCTTGTGCTTCCATGGTGGGACAGAGGGAGATAAATCACAGAACCACAGAATATCCCGAGTTGTAAGGGACCCACAAGGATCACAGCCGTCCAAACCCTTGCCCTGCACAGGGCAGCTCCAGGAATCAAAGCAAAAGGCCTGCTAATTCTCTGTTTCCACTTAATTCTGCTGTCTTCTGCTTGAGCACCTGCTGAGGCCAGTTTAACTCCTGACTGTGAGACCCGTCACAACCACGAGCCCTTTGCTGAGTCCTGACTGCCAGAGCTTGCTGAGTACCAAGGTTTACAGTGGGCTGGAGAGACAGGATCCTGAGATGCATTGGGAAGAGCATGGATTGCAGGTAGAGGGAGGTCATCCTACCCCTCTGCTCAGCTCTGTGAGGCCCATCTGCAGTGCTGTGTCCAGCTCTGGGCTCCTCGGCACAGGAGGGACAGGGAGCTCCTGGAGCAGGGCCAGCAGAGGCTGTGGAGATGCTTTAGGGCCTGGAGCATCTCTGACAGGGAAAGGCTGAGGGAGCTGGGGCTGTTCAGCCTCGAGAAGAGCCCCAGCTGAGAGGGGCCCTCAGCCCTGGGTGTCCCTGTCTGCAGGGAGGGCTCCGAGCAGGGCCCAGGCTCTGCTCCGGGGGGCCCGGCAATGGCACCAGAGGAACGGGCAGGGACTGATCCCAGGAAGTTCCACCTGGGCAGGAGGCAGAACTTCTGTCCTGTGCAGTGACCGAGTCCGGAGAGGATGGGGAGTCTCCCTCGCTGGGGACATTCCAGAATCGCCTGGCCACACTCCTGCGCCGTGCGCTCTGGGACGGCTCTGCTGGAGCAGGGAGGCGGCCCCCGCTGCCCCATCCCGGGACGCCGCTGCAGAGG